>JAVJIX010000047.1:0-102500 GCA_036785185.1 Paratrypauchen microcephalus
ATCCATCTACACTTCTGATTGGCTGTTTGTGGCCTGGTAACAGCCAGACAGCCAATCAACTGCACTGGTGGTGGGGTGATAGAAGAGTATAAGTAGGACCTAACAGGGTGTGGCCGACTGGACGTCTATGGTATCTGCTATAGCACGTTCTCCTCTGCGACTTGAGTGAATCCTTTTTTGGACGATTCAAGAAGCTTTCCACAACTCTATCTCGGATTTTACATCTCCATCTTGTGTGACGATCGTGTCTTGGACCTAGAAAAGAAGAATCTTCTCATCTTGTGGATTACAGCTCTCCCGGACTTCTCTTCAACACATCTAAAGGTAGGAAAAATTTATTTTCTCTCTTGAACACGGCTAAAGTAGACAAACTGATGAATATTACGATTGTTCATAATGTAAGTTGAAAGAATTGTATTTTAACTGCATATATTTAGATTTGTTTTGTTTTTTTTTTTTTTTTTTTTTTTTTTTTTTTTTAGATGTGATGTTGGTCTAGTTTAGTCCTGTTTTAAACTTGAGGTGTGAAGTAGACCCACTTACCCCCTGCTTTTAGCTTAAACCTGGTTAAAGATCCCATGACATGGTATTTCTTGATGCTTTTATATGGCGCATTAGTGGTTCCCTCATACAGTGGTACCTCACCTTACGAAATTAATTTGTTCCAGAAGTGGTTTCGTAACGTGAAAAATTCGTAAGTTGAGTAGCTATTTCAATGGAAAAAAGCCTGATTCGTTCCAAGGCCCCGATCCAAGTTTTTTTTTTTTTTTATAGTGTAACTTTTTTATAGTGTAACGATGTGTTCTGTCCTGATTGGTTTCTCGGGCCTTCGATTTAAACTTTTCTCACGTTTTTCTCTCGTTTAAACACTCAAACTTTCATAGATTTTCAACAAAACGTATCAATATTGAAGTGTGGGGGGAAGCGGGAGGGGAGAAAGACTGCGCGGACACGTGTGATAGCGCACATGAACCGGCGCAGAGCTGACAGCAGGACTAGACCAAGATCTAAACCTGGACTGGACCAGGACTAAACCAGGACTAAACCAGGACTAAACCAAGACTAAACCAGGACTAGACCAGGACTAGACCAGATGGATTAAAGCGCCGCGTGCGGGCCTATTTCCTGGTTTCGCACGAGACACAGCTGAGGCGGGGACCGCAGGCAGTCTGAGCGCATGTGAGCGTGACTCCTCCTGGTTTAGTCCAGGTTTAGTCCTGAGTTTAGTCCTGGTTTAATCCAGGTTTAGTCCTGGTTTAGTCCAGGTTTAGTCCTAAACTGGTCCAGTCCAGGTTTAGATCTTGGTCTAGTCCTGCTGTCAGCTCTGCGCCGGGTCATGCTGCGCACACGTGACCGCGCAGTTCCCCCCCCCCCACTTCAATATTGATACGTTTTGTTGAAAATCTATCAAGGCAGTGTTTAAACAGAGACATATGTGAGAAAAGTTGAAATCCAGTCTGAGAAAAGCCATGTGTGTGGCTGAGCGCGCATTATTTGAATTTTTGAGATTTCGCGTACAGGAAAAAACGAGCTTGAAATTTCATTCGTATCTAGAGACAAAAAATTTACCGTGAAGGCGTTTCGTAACTTGAAATTTTCGTTTGTTGGGTCATTCGTAAGGTGAGGTACCACTGTAAATGCTTTTTCTTATTTTATTTCATAGTGACACTAGAAAATGTGTATTAAAACTAATATTTGAATAGTCAGTTAGTCACAATTATTCAGCTGCGGGGGGTTAGGGGAGCTCACATTAACATTCAAGCAGAATAGTGAAAATTTCATGCCATGGAACCTTTAACAACTGCTTTAAAACAGCTGTACACAAGCTTTAAAACATATCTGATTACTACATTGCCGTATTACAATTTAAATGGTTCATTTTAACTTTCTTCAGATGCCTCGTGGAAAGTCATTCCGCCGTTCCCAGGCAGCTCGGCGAAGAATGGCAGAGAACGGCAGCAACCGCCTGCTGTTTTTGAGCCTGACAAGAAGGTAACGTCCTTTTAACTCTAACAATATTACTAATAATAATTTTCTAGGGTTTGGCACTGGCTACCCTTTCCCAGTGCGTAACTGGCCAAAGTCTCTGGTCACTGGAAAGAGCCACAAGCTGGTGATCCCTCCGGAGCACCCTGACAAGAAGAGTAAGACCTTTTAACTGTAAATGCAGTTTACAAAATCTTAACTTTCTTAAATCTTAATTTTTTCAGTTTGTTCTGGTTGTCGGGGCCTCTCATCTGCGACACTTCATCGATGGCTTTGCCCAGATACCACAGGGGAAGATCATCTTTGGTTTCAGCTCCACCCCGGGGGCTGCAGCATGAGCTTGAGAGGGGAATCAGGCACATACAGGTGGATCGTTCTCCCTCTCTTGTTCTGCTCACCGCTCCCTCCAACAACCTGACGGCCAGCAGGACTATCGATGAGGCTGCAGCCGACTTCGGTCGGTACCTTTCCACCGCTTGTAGCCGCTGGACAAAGGTACCATATTTCCAAAATTGTTTACTCCATGCATGAAAAGTCCCTCAGTCGTCCAGGTAGAATCCATGATAACAGGAGAAGTTCAATTTGTCAACTGGACAAAGTTTGTTTGGTTAGCGAAACGTTTCGCCGCTCATCCGAGAAGCCCAAGTCAGCTCTAATAAGAATACTGGTAAGACACTTTGCTTATATCCTCCTCCCTACAGCAAGATATAAACAAGTGTCTTACCAGTATTCTTATTAAACATTAATAAGCCTCTCGGATGAGCAGCGAAAGTCAACCAAACAAACTTTCTCCAGTTATTAAATTGAACTTCTCCTGTTATCATGTTTACTTCCATGCACAATCTTTTAAAAAAGTACTGTGTTGACAAGAGGGTGTTGGGGTAAATACTATTGAGTCAATTAAGTTGTGTAGATTAACAATTCTTAGACTAGTAATTAATTAAGATAAGGTGTACACGTTCTCCCGTTTCTTCTCATTAGATAGCCTACTAATTTAGAACTGGTTTAATCAAGCTGTAATTCTGGCTTTAAAGAAGAAATAGCATTTATTTTACAATCTGAGCCTTCTTTCGGTAATAAAACAAATTCTTGTTTGACTCCACCCATAGCACGTTGGTGTCATTTGGAGCTGTTTGGTAAAAGTTATGTTGTAGCGTATCCGTTAGCGTGAGTACTCGGGACATTACTTTGCGGTCTCCAAATAACACAAACTTTAACACTTTTCCTAATCATGAAACCCCGATGTCTTTAGTCTACGATTTCGTGTGGTCAAAAGTGGCCTGTAATCCGAGATTTGTAGCCATAGTTTCGAGTTGATGAGGATTGATTGATTGAGGTTGATGCTCTCAGCTCCCGGGACCCAAACATGAAACGCAAAGCTGAAAACTATGGATAAATCTCGGATTACAGGCCACTTTTGCTTCAAAAGAAATCGTAGATTAAGACATCGAATATGATTTGAAAAGTGCTTTAAAGTTTGTGTTATTTGGAGACCTCAAAGTTGTGCTCCCTTGTAATGCGCTAACGGATACGCTGCAACATAACTTTTGCCAAACAGCTCCAAATGATTTCAACCTGCGTATGGGTGAGTCCAAACAGCTTGTTTTATTACCGAAAGAAACTCAGATTGTAAAATAATGTTACTTTTCCTCTAAACCTTGTTAGATCTTACTATAGTGCTGGTTTAGACTGGTCAAGTCCACCTTGCTTGAAACAGATTTGATTGCTTTCTACTCTCTCATTTTAATAAAATATTTAAACTAAAATATTGTTTTGAGGTCTGTGTCCTGGATTTTCCACCTCGCCTAAATGTTGAGGTGGATTTGCACCATCATCTGCGCCAGGAGTACCATCGTGTGGCGGCACGCATGAGTACGTGTGTCTCTATGTGTCTTTATGAAATCTCTCGTGTGTATGTGTATATAACATTTCAGTATGTATAACATTCTTTCTTTTTTTTTCTTTTACTGAAGGTATCAAGTACTACTCTATTGTGGATTACTTTCCGATGAACCGCCTCAACCTGTGGTGTAGGGAGATGGGAGTATCAGTAATATTCTGAAATGCAAGTATCTAATAAACATGCAGTGGAAATGATAATTGTTTTCTTTTGTATCATTTGCAGGTCCATCTCAGTGATACTGATGGTGGCATGGACATGCTTGGCCAGTTGCTTTGGACTTGTCTCACACCTACAGTTGGAGATGGACACCCCCAGACCATCGCCACAAGCTCCAGTGCCCTCCCCACCAACCAGGCAGGTCAAACCAATGCTGGTTGTGACAGGCCCTGCCCCTCGGGCCACGGCCACCACCTCCTGATGCCAATCAGATGGTGGTGGTCACCACGGAAAAAGAAGGTGAGGCTAGTGTCTTGTCATAACCTCATGAATGTACTCCTCATGAAATTGTTTTTAAGATTGTTTTATTACTGCCCTTGCAGAAGAACCGACGTGAAAGCCTCTGTGCACTCCCCAGGGGATTCTAAGAGGCTGGTTCACCAAGAGCAGGTTTGTTTGAGTGTGTGGCATTTTGGCAACACTTCCTAGAGTCTTATGATGTATTTAGGATCAAACCTAATTTTAACAGGTGGAGTCAGTCTTTTCGATCCCGCTTTCACCGGTGTATTTCAGCACCGCCATTTTGAAAGAGATGGACAAGTTCATTCCCATCTGACCTTGATGCTGAGTGCACTGCCTGCTTTCCTGTTGAAAAGAAGGTAAGGTTATTGAGTAGAAATGTTTTATGTTAAATAAAGTAAAATGTTTTTTGATCTGTATTTTATACTCAGTAATTGTTATTAAGACTGTTGTCATTTACATTTTATTACTGCTCTTACTTAAGGACCAGCCTGGAAGTTCTGCGCACTCCCCAGGGCTTCCCAAGAGGCTGGTTCAGCAGAAAGGTTTGTTGTTTTCAGTGTCCTGGCATTTTAAAAAACACTACCTAATCTCATAATTTTGATACATTTTATATATAGAAATTTTGATGTATGGGAAATACTGTTTTATGCATTTTATAGATAATATTATTTTTTTCAGGCAACTCATGTCAGATGTTCTGAAGCTGCTGCCTCAAGAGAAGCCAGCCCAAGCAGCAGGTATGTAAAATTCTTGGAAAAAGAAGTGAAACAATTTCTGAATATTATTTCATCTTTGAATGGAATGTAACAAGACGAGGAACTGTAAATAAATACATTTCTAGGTGCTAAGGTTAAGACTGTAGAAGCCTGCATCAGCTTCAGCCCCAAAGCTGTGATGTGCCTGGCCAGATATGTGCCTTTTATGTAATACTGCACATGCAGTTGTTAAATAATAATATTTAATAAGAATTTGCTGTGTGGTCATAATTTTAATTTCTGGACATGGACAGCAGATGTGATACACTTTTGCCAACTTTGTTTCCCCACAAACTATTATGATACATAATAATAAGTAATAAATAAAATAAATACAGTAACAGATAGAAAACATGAAAACCTTTTGACTGTATTATCAAAGAGCCTCAAACCAAAATTACATGAATGACAACATGAATTTTCTTGTTTTTGTTCTTCAGAAGGAGGTTGAAGTGGTGGGGACTCCTGAAACGTCACCTACCAGTGCTGCACACATAAAGTTGCGTGAGGATCAGGTTGGTATTGCTAAACGTCCCATGGCATGAAATTTTCACTTTCTGAGGTTTTTGAATGTTAATGTGAGCTCCCCTACCCTGTTTAGCCTCCCCCATCCCCATGGGTAAAAGTTGTGGAAATGTGTAAACTGAGCAATTGCGATCCTTTTCTACGTTTGAAAAAAAAGACAGCCCTTACGGGCGATTTTGGACAACGGGAATTTTCTGACATCACACTCGAGGGAAAGGTTTCCACCTCCCGTCTGGATGTCCACCCCCTGTGAGTGTTTTTTTCATGGGACAATACAGAGCTGGACTCTTGCAAATGGCTTCTCCATGTGAATTGGGACAGGGCTCATGTCTCCTTTCTTCCGTCCCGCGTCTCCCCGTTCCTCTGCTTACACACATGGATGCTCAAACCAGGAAACCTGTGTCTCTGTCTCTCTCCTCCTCATTTGCATTCCAAGCAACATGCCCAGAATAAAGCGTTTAGAACCATATTTCTGAATAGGGCCTCAGAATTAAAATTTCAAATTAAAGAGATGAAATAATCACGTTCTCTACTTTTTTCGAGAATTATCAACACGTATGAGTGAGGGGTACTCGAGGTATGACAAAAAGCGCTTAGGGGGAACACAAGACAAAAAGGTTGGGGAAACACTGATCTACAGTATTAGGGAACCACTAAGGCGCCATATAAAAGCATCAAGAAGTACCATGTCATGGGAACTTTAAGTTTGAAAAATGTAGTATTACCACAGTAAACACATTTTTTTCATGCATTTGACAAATTTACTGATGTAGGAATTGGAGCCAGGAGTTGTGGGGGTGACGCCTGCATCACCCACCAAAGTGCCGGGGATGTGTGACGCCGCTCCCTGATGTGTTGGTGAAGAACCTGGTTTGTATTTACAATGATTAGGTGCAGCTATGTATTAAACATGTATGAAAGATAATCAGTGACAATAGTTTCACAGCAAATTATCTGACATTGAAAAAATAAGTTGTATTCAATTTATCATATTTACCAACCACCACAGGTTCTCATCAATAGTAATTTTAGATATAAGATATTCAGTGCATTTTTTTTTCCATAGACTGAGAAGAGTCGTCACATTCCATCCAGAGATGAATTACAAGAAGACGAAGAGGACCAAGAAGACAGCGTTCCATGCATCTGCTGCTCTCCGGGTGAAGAAAACCCTCATTTGTGATGTTTCTTTTGGTGCTGACTTGACTGAGATGAAAGCTGATCTCAGGATCAGAAGCAGATCTCCAGTCTGGTAAGTTCTGTGCCTCAGAACATCAGTGGATCATTTCACTCAGGGGAATGATCGCTTCATGTATCCCGGTTTTCAGTGTGCACCAATACAGCATTAGTGAGTCTTGCAAAGCATGTAGCATGTCCTGTAAGTCTCTTCATGGCAGAAGCAGGACCTGGATAGAGTTCTTGTTTTGGGTGATGCATTGTATGCTCATACTGCAGAGAGAACAGGAAGATTACCCCAGGGTCTTATGATGATGCTTGTCTCCAAATCTGCCAAAGGAATGGGACATTGAAGGTCAGACATTTCACTTTCAGTACGGTGACTGTGTTTCTGGTGTTGTTGGTCTAGATAGTGGGGAGCTCATTGATCAAGAGGTTCTTGTTAGTTTGGGAAATGGTTTAGAGAGAATGTTGTCACAGTATGACACTTGTCTATTCACTTTATGCAAGACCACGTGTTCCATCATTCATAATAATGGTTTGTATGCTGTCGTTGATTCTCATTCTCGTAACAAAACTGGCATTGTAGACGCAGATGGCAGTAGTGTTGTGTGTTATTTCAGGTCTGTTTCTGAATTGCATTCTCACTTTTGTCATTTGGCTCATGTATTTGACAGTAAAGATAATTCATTTGAAATCAGTGGAGTTGTTGTCACTAAGGCAGATACAAATGTGATCATTAGGAAGCGGGCAAGGTCAACAGATGCCAGTGAGCCTAGGGTTAAAGCAGGATCTCCAAAGAGTAAATTCATCCCCAGATCCAAAAAACATAGAACTGATAAATCCAACAGTGAGGAGGTGATTGAAGGTGTTCAGTTTATTGGCCATGAACAAACTCCAATGCATTTCAGTCCTATTGAGAAGGACATTTGCCAGGCTCTCTGCAAAAAAATCAATGTGGCTTTTGAACAATTAAATACCTCCCAATTGACAACAAACAGCTTTTTAGGTCTTCCATGCAAAAATGAATCCATTGTTGCTGATGGCAATTGTTATTTTCGGGCAATTTCACTTGCAGTGACTGGAACACAAAAGAATCATCGTAAAATTCGGCTTTCAGTAGTAAAAGAACTTGAACAGAACGCTGTCAAGTACAAGAGTCTCTTGCGTCCTGGGTTTGTCTCTGTTGCTGAGTATATTGAAAAAACCAGAATGAAATATGTCAATAGCTGGGCCACAGAGGTAGAAATTCAGGTAACAGCTGACTATTTGGGGTTAAGTATATTTACGTTTTTAAATGGAAATTGGCTGCAGTACAAGTGTAATGGCAAATTGTTGTCAAGCCAAGGTATATACTTGGAAAACCGCAATAACAATCATTATGAAGTCGTTAATTGTGTTAAGGATTCAGAGGGAAAGAGATGTTGCGGCCTTTGTCAAACTGATATTAATCAAATTGGATACAGTTTTAGATTTCGGGAAACCTCTCTAGTAAATACTGAACATGCTAAACTGCTAAAACACAGAGAGAAACAGAGAGAAAAATTCAAAAAATGGTATGCACAGAAAGCTGTGTATAGACAGTATGTAAGATCTATAAATAGACAGAAGTACTGGCAACAACTGAATGTTAGAAACAAGTTAAAAAACAGAAGTAAAGAAATGTATAAAGCAAACAAACTGCACAGAGACAAAGTCAAGGCCATGAGCATTCTAAAATATAGTACCGATAAGTCCCTCCAAGAAAGCGTTAAAGCTTACAGTAAAGAAAAATACAGTACTGATAAATCCCACCAAAAAAGCGTTAGAGCTTACAGTAAAGCAAAATACAGCTCTGATAAATTGCATAGAGATAAAGTAAAAGCCCTAAGCAAAGAAAAGTACCGGAAAAGTAATTCACATCGGGAGAGATTAAAAGCTGCAAGTAAAGAAAATACGAAGACCCGGTATACAGAAAGGAAAAAATAATTAGTAGTAAAACACGATATCATAATAGCGAAAACAAAAAGCGTATTCAAGAAACAATAAAAATGACCAAGAAACTCCACAAACTCAAATTAAAGGACTTAGAATATGTCATGGAGAGTTTCTTGACTAAAGTTGAGAAGGGCCCAGAATTCATCTGCTCTGTGTGCCATAGAATGTTTTTCGAAAATTCGGTTATACATTGTAATATTGATAACTATACAAAGAAAGAAAAATCCTTAGTTGCAGCTAATAAGTGTATAAAGGACACATATTTGCATAAATGTAGCAGTCACTGTGTCAGTCCATGCCCGATAAAAACAACTGCCAAAGGTAAACTCTGGATATGTTATACCTGTCACCGAAAGATAAAAAGAGGTGACACTCCAGCTGAAAGTGCAGTTAATAACTTAGAACTAGACCCCATCCCAGAAGAACTGTCATGTTTAAACAGTGTAGAAGAACTTCTGGTATCCCCCAATGTTGCAATGATGAAGATAATAGCTTTACCCAGAGGAGGGCAGAGAGCTTGTCATGGGCCAATAGTCTGCTGCCCTTCAAACCTAACTCAGACTGTAAACATTTTGCCGCGCTCTGACTTGGGTGGTGTATTGTTACCAGTAAAGCTAAAACGTAAACTGACATATAAAGGCCATTATGAATTTCAATTTGTTGATACAATCCGTATAAAACATGCCATTAAGTGTTTAAAAAGGATAAATAAGTTTTTTAAGGACATACAATTTGATGAATCATGGATAAATGAATTTTCAAAAGAAGAGATGGATGAAGTCTTTCAAGATGATATGAGCGAATTTTGTGAAGACGTAGACCCATTCCTTGATGACAAAATGCCAACTTCAGAGCAGGAAAATGAAAAAACTGAAGACGAAGTTCTAAATGATGAACTCTTGCATGACCAACAGCGATACTGTGTATTTCAGGACACTTGTTCTTTGCCCCTGGATTTAGGTCAAGAAATATTGGATCAGTACTTGGATGGTATTTTAAATCTGGCTCCAACAGAGGGTAACAATCCAGTGAAATTACTCTCAGATCGTGAGAATGAAGCCAAGTGCTTTCCATGTCTCTTTCCCCGTGGTCAGTTTACGTTTCATGATAAGAGACCTGTACGGATAACTTTGATGCGTTATTTAAATAACAGAATAATGCATGCCGATGGACGATTTTCAAGGAGTTTACTGTATCTCTTTTATGCATACTACATATCCGTTCTTCAGCAAGTAGTTTCAAGCGTATCCATTGCACTTCGAAAAGGTGATACAGTTACATTTTCTCAGGGCAATGAATCAAATATTAAAGAAACTCTGAGAACGATGCTGGAGCATGATAGTGGATACCGGTTTCTTAAACCTATAAGAGGAAGTCCAGCCTACTGGCAATCGGCGTCTAGTGATTTGGTAGCGATGGTGCGCCAGTTAGGGGTCCCAACCTGGTTCTGTTCATTTTCCAGTGCTGATATGCGCTGGAAAAATTTACTTAACACTATCCTGAGACATGAAGGTCGATTACAAACAGTAGAAGACCTAGAGTGGTCCGAGCGCTGTGAACTCTTAAGGCGTAACCCGGTAATCGCGGCCAGGATGTTTGACTATCGCTGGCATATATTTCTTAAAGAAGTACTAATGTCTCCGTCACATCCCATTGGTGAAATTATTGATTATTTCTATCGGGTTGAGTTCCAGCAGAGAGGTTCTCCTCATGTACACTGTTTGTTTTGGGTAAAAAATGCACCCAAACTTCATGAAAACACTGATGAAGAAGTGATTGAGTTTATCGATAAATACGTCACATGTGAGCTGCCAGCCGAGGACGATCCTTTGTATGAAGTAGTCACGTTCTGTGCAGCAACATTCTAAGCGACACTCAAAAACTTGTAAAAAAAATAAAACACAATGCCGCTTTAATTTCCCGCGTCCTATATCTTCCCGTACTTTCTTTAAAAAATCTGAGCCAAAACCCAAATGCCCAAAATGTCACCCTGCCAAAACTGATGTTAGTACACATGATAATCAAATGGAGTGTATCTGCCATACAACAATGCCTACAGCACACGGTGTGGAGATGGTGTCCAATGTGAAAAAGATCAGCCTGATGGATAACTGTCCTTATGACTGTCCTGATGCTGTATTTGAATCTCTTGGGTTTAATCAGGAAGTATACGAAAAAGCATATAATTGTTTGGGAGGTCGCACACATATCGTTTTAAAGAGAAATATTTCTGAGATTTGGAATAATCAGTATAGTCGTTTTATCCTTAAAACGTGGAATGCTAATTTTGACATTCAGTATGTTGTGGACCCATACGCTTGTATTGTTTATATAATCTCATATATCTCCAAATCTGAAAGAGAAATGGGATTATTGTTAAGTATGGCCCAAAAAGAAGCCCGCAAAGGAAATTTAGATGCCAAAGGTGCCCTGAAAAAAATTGGTTCTGTTTTCCTTCATAACAGAGAGGTGTCTGCACAGGAAGCAGTTTATTTACTTACCAATATGCATTTAAAAGAATGTTCCAGAAAAGTTGTGTTTATACCCACAGGAGAGAACATAGTTAGAATGAGCAGGCCCTTAAATACCATTGATGAAACAGATCGAGAAGACGATATCTGGATGTTAAACATTATTGATAGATATAAGAACCGTCCCAACAATAGTGTGTTCAATGACATGTGTATGGCAACATTTGCATCTGAATATCGTGTACTAACAAAAGGTGAAAAATCTAAAAACTCAATCCCACTACAATTTGATCATGGATTTATTGTTAAACGGTCCCGGACTCAAGCAGCAGTCATTCGTTATGCGCGTTTTTCAAAAACAAAAAACCCAGAACAGTATTACAGAAGTATGATTGAATTGTTTGTGCCCTATCGTCACCATTTAAAGCCGGAAAGCTTTGCGTCGTTCTTGCAGTTTTATAAAAATGGTAATGTTCAGTTTTCCAATGGTTCAATGCGTAGCGTATGTTCTGTTGTAAAATCAAACAGGCGCAAATTTGAAACAGTTAAAGAAGATTTAGAGGAGCTCCAGAAAGAAGTTGACCTTAATCCAGACGTGGAAAATGCGTGGTCACGTTTATGCCCAGAACAAGAGTCTGAAAGAATGGACTGCATAAATGAAATGGAACATCAACGCCAAGGAAATCTTGAAGAAGAACCACTTGCCATTCCTGATTTAGCTGTATGTCAGGAAGAAATATTCCATTTAGAAAAGCGTAGTAATATATTGAGTAGACAAGAGGGTTTGGATTTAGTTCGTACATTAAATCAAGAACAGTTGGCCATCTTTTATAAAATCCGTGCTTGGTGTTTGGATAAAGTAGCTGGTAATAATCCTGATCCTTTGCATGTATTTATTACTGGTGGGGCGGGGACGGGGAAAAGTCACCTGATAAAAGCCATACAGTATGAGGCAATGAGGTTATTGGCCCCTCTGTGCCGAAATCCTGATAGCATTAGTGTGCTGTTAACTGCACCAACTGGGATGGCAGCTTATAATTTAAACGCAGCTACTATCCACACAACATTTCACATTGGAACTTTTTTGAGTTTGCCTTACTCCCCTTTAGGTGAAGAAAAGTTAAATTCTCTGCGTGTAAAGTATTGTGATTTACAAATTTTGATTATTGATGAAATATCTATGGTTGATCACAATTTGCTCACATATATTCACGGTAGATTAAGACAAATCAAGCAAACAGGTGACTTTTCTCCATTTGGCAATGTAGCCATCATTGCTGTAGGAGATTTTTATCAATTGGCACCCGTTAAAAGGGAAACCCCTATACAAAGACATTGAAGGCGTGAACTTCTGGACGAGTTTATTTTCATGTGTTGAATTGAGAACAATTGTCCGCCAAAAAGATGAAATATTTGCCAGTTTGTTAAACCGATTGAGAACTCGTTCTAGAACTACACCCATGTTAAGCAGTGACATTACAATTTTAAGATGCTGTGAAACTGGCGAGGAACCTGACACACTACACATTTTCCCAAGAAATCAACAAGTGGATGACTACAATGCCAAAAAACTTACCCGCACTTGCCCAGATTATGTTGAAATACATGCACAGGACTTTGGACTCAATAAGAAGACTGGGAAATTAGAGGCAAGGATAGTCCCCCATAGTGATGCGCCTTACACGTGCCTGTCAGAACAGTTGTTATTGGGTAATGGTGCGCGTGTTATGTTATGTAAAAATATTGATGTAAATGATGGCCTAGTTAATGGTTTATGCGGTACAGTAAAAGATATAGTATGGTCTAATGAAAGGTTTCCGGTTGCCGTTTATGTTTTATTTGATGATGTTAATGTTGGTGTTCAAAAAAGAAAGCGGTATATACCCCCAACACCAAATCTAATTGGATGCACACGCATTGAACCAGAGGAAGAACGAGCAAATAAAAAAGGTGGCATTCGTCGTCAGTTTCCTCTCAGACTTGCTTGGGCCTGTACTGTTCACAAGGTTCAAGGCATTTCTGTTGATAGTGCGGTCGTGTCCCTCGACAAAATTTTCACAGCCGGTCAGGCTTATGTCGCGTTGAGCAGAGTTAGAACATTATCCGGGCTCATAATCCAAAAGTTTGATCAAAAATCCATTTATTGCAATGATCATGTTAAATTTGCACTCCATTATATGCCATCCTTCATGACAGATTACATATCTAGGCCCATCACTAGTGTGCAAGACTTTACATTATTTTTGATGAATGTGCATGGATTACACAGACATGTGTCAGATTTGACATTCGCTACACAGCCTTGGCAGCCTAACTGCATCGCTGTAACAGAGACGTGGCTAAGGGGTGACTCTTGTTTAGACACTGTTCAGATGAATGGATTTCAATTTCATAGTCATCCCCGTAGTGATAGTTATAAATGTAGTACTGACCCAGCACTTGTGGCGTTCTGTAGCCAACAACACGGGGGAGTTGGTGTGTACTGTGACGTAAATGTAGCTTATGAAGTCACAGTACCTAATGTTGATCTAGAATGTGTAGCATACAACTGTTTGGCTTACAATATTTTAGTTGTTGTAATTTATCGTCCCCCATCTTATCCCATGTCATTGTTCATCAAAAATATGAAAAAGTTATTTAATTGGATACATTATAAAAGTGAAACAATTGTTATTGTAGGAGATTTTAATGACAATATACTGAAAGCCTCAAAATGGTCTAAATTTATGCGTGATCAAGGGTATAGTCAGCATGTTGAATGTCCTACAACAGAGAGAGGAACATTAATTGACCATGTATTTGTTAAAACGACAACCTTTGAGGTTCACTCTGTGGTGGTGCCAACATATTTCTCTGATCATGAAGGGATTGCGTGTTTTTTTAAGTATTTGACTAGTTAAATTATGTATCGCTGTTGGTCATTTATTTATTATACTATGTATTTATATTTTTTCTGTGTATCTAATCATGTAATAATCAATAATATAATCCAAAATATATATATAATAATCATGTGATTATGCTAATGCGATTGAAGCTTTGTACTTTTCTTTACTTAAATATTGGTTCTGTGTTTGATCTTTTGGTTTAATTTGGTCCAAGTCTGATGCTAGTTTTTGTTCTGCATCAGTCCTTGTGTGATCCTGCTTTAGTCCTAGTGTGGTCATGGTTTAGTTCTGTTTTAGTCCTGGTGTTGTGCTGGTTTAGTCCTGCTTTAGACCTGGTTTAGTCCTGCTTTAGACCCGGTGTGGTTGTGGTTTAGTTCTGTTTTAGACCTGGTGTGATTTGGTCTGGCTTCAAGATTCAAGATTCAATATTGTTTATTTGTCATATGCAGAATCAACACAAGGTCAATAATGCAATGAAATGCTTAGGATCAGAAGAACCGTTGACTCGCTAAGATAGTCAGAAGTACTAATAACATACAATAATAGTACATGGCAAAAAAGTGTTGCAAAAGTGCAGGGGAAGAAGTAAACAATATAATAAACAATATAATAAAATATGTGCAGGTAGGATTAAATCAAAGATCAAATAAGGTGTAAATAGAGTATTTCACAGATTGCACATAATATGGTGTGGTGTAGGTGTTGCATGTGGATTTCGTATTGCACATAGTATGGTATAAATATTGCACATAGGTTATTGCACAGGTAACAGTAGTTTACGGTGAGGTTGATACAGAGCAGCAGCAGTAAACATATTCTGCATAATGAAAGGTAGTTTAGTGCAGTATTATTGAGAGTTCAGTATTATTTGGAGTATTACCCAGAGTTCAGTAGTCTGACAGCTTGGGGGTAATATCTGTCTTTGAGTGTTTTTGTGCGTGCTGCAGGCTCCTGTATCGTCTACCAGAGGGTAGCAGACGGAAGAGTCCTTGTGCCGGATGAGTATGGTCCTTAGTGATGCTGTGTGCCTTACGCAGACCCCTGCTGTGGTAAATGTCCTGGATGGAGGGGAGACTGCTGCAATGATGACCTCTGCTGCTCGCACCACCCTCTGTAGTGCTTTGCGGCTCTGAGCGGTTCAGTTCCCATACCACACAGTGATGCAGCCCGTCAGCAGGCTCTCGATGGTGCACCTGTAGAAGTTTGTGAGGATGCTGGTGTTCATACCAAACTTCCTCAACTTCCTCAGGAAGTAGAGTCTTTGTCAGGCTTTCTTAACCACAGTGTCTGTATGTAGTGTCCAGGACAGATCCTCAGTGATGTGTACCCCAAGGAAGGCTTTAGTCCTGATGTGGTTTGACTTGGTCCTGATTTAGTCCTAGAGTGAGGCTGGTTTAGACCTGCTTGTAGACCTGGCGTGGTTTGGTCCGGCTTTAGTCCTGATGTGGTTTGACTTGGTCCTGATTTAGTCCTAGAGTGGGGCTGGTTTAGACCTGCTGTAAACCTGGCGTGATTTGGTTCGGCTTTAGTCCTGATGTGGTTTGACTTGGTCCTGATTTAGTCCTAGAGTGAGGCTGGTTTAGACCTGCTTGTAGACCTGGCGTGGTTTGGTCCGGCTTTAGTCCTGATGTGGTTTGACTTGGTCCTGATTTAGTCCTAGAGTGGGGCTGGTTTAGACCTGCTGTAAACCTGGCGTGATTTGGTTCGGCTTTAGTCCTGATGTGGTTTGACTTGGTCCTGATTTAGTCCTAGAGTGAGGCTGGTTTAGACCTGCTTGTAGACCTGGCGTGGTTTGGTCCGGCTTTAGTCCTGATGTGGTTTGACTTGGTCCTGATTTAGTCCTAGAGTGAGGCTGGTTTAGACCTGCTTGTAGACCTGGCGTGGTTTGGTCCGGCTTTAGTCCTGATGTGGTTTGACTTGGTCCTGATTTAGTCCTAGAGTGAGGCTGGTTTAGACCTGCTTGTAGACCTGGCGTGGTTTGGTCCGGCTTTAGTCCTGATGTGGTTTGACTTGGTCCTGATTTAGTCCTAGACTGGGGCTGGTTTAGACCTGCTGTAAACCTGGCATGATTTGGTTCGGCTTTAGTCCTGATGTGGTTTGACTTGGTCCTGATTTAGTCCTAGAGTGGGGCTGGTTTAGACCTGCTGTAAACCTGGCGTGGTTTGGTCCAGCTTTAGTCCTGATGTGGTTTGACTTGGTTCTGATTTAGTCCTCCAAGTAGGTTTTTGAGTTTCTGACTAGGGGGAATACCCAGAAGGTTATACCAAGTCTCAGAAGTTGAGCTCAAGGAGGCATTCTCAGAAGTTTACAGTAAAGGGTAAGTAGGCAAAGGTGTGTTCAAATATATCCATGTCTGGGAAAATGTTGTTGTTTATCACTTTGTGATTGTTCACTGCAGATGGACAGCTCTTCTACGGAGATACTAGAAGAGTGATCCAAATAAGGGATGAAGCCAGATCACTGTTCATTGAATTCCATTCATCACCAATTGAGGGACATGCAGCAATATGCTCCAGATTTTACTGGGTTGGCATGCCAGTGGATTTTGACAGATGGGTATGTGTTGGATGTGATTTATTTCTGTGTTATGTTATGGACTCATTTTGTTCAGCCAATTAGATTAGGACATTATTTATTTGTTTATCATGACCATTTTCTTTTCTACTCTATTGACATATCTGTAGGTCAGCCTAGTAGATCACGTCTGGTTACCTGTGAAACTGCACTTAATTCACAATGGTTCCTGACCACTGGTTTGCTTTTGTAGGTGTCTGCTGTCTGTCTGCTGGGAGTTGGTTGGGATAGACCTGACGGGACCACTCCCAAAAACTCAGGATGGCTTTCAATACATCCTCACAGCCACTGATTATTTTTCGAAATGGGTTGAGGGCCTTTCCTGTAAGGACCAAAACAGCATTCGAAGTGGCACAAGACATCTGTTCCATTGTGTCATGGCTGCCCCAAAAGGATTTTATCGGATCAGGGAAGAGAATTTGTGATATGATTTTGAAAATGGAATTCAGGATTGTTCTTAATAATATTTTTTTATCTGTTTCATCATGTCGCAATGATGCTTCAGCTCAACAACAACCTCTGCGCCCTCATGAGTATTGAAAGGAGTCTCACGGCTGCATACCATCCACAAGCAAATGGACTGGACGAGAAAACAAATGGCAACATAAAACGGCAGGTTGTTTATTTCCATCTCCATACCTACACATGTGTACTTCTCTATACTCCACACACACAGACACACGCTCCACATTTTGCCTTGTAAGCACTCCCTTCTGTTAACACACACAACCGTTTGTCCACAATTCATTCAACCCTTACATACACTCAAGCTATCCTGCAGACTACTAGACTTAAGTTAATGTTTTTAAATTTATATTTTATATTTATATTTGTACTTCTTAGGGCTCTTACAAAATTGGTGAATGACCAGCAGAACTGGGATGCGTTTTTGGAAGCAGCATTATTTTCACTGCGATCAAAGGGCCACAGCACTACAAAACACTCCCCTTTTTTGTTGATGTATGGGAGGGAGGCAGTTTTCCTGTTCGAAGTTCCTATTGACATGCCAGTGAGTGTATTTTTTGTATTTTAAGACTGTAGAGGCAATTGCAATGCTCTGTTTACCTGCAGTTATATTGGATAATACAGTATGTGTTTTTTTTTACTTTAGAAGGCCAAGTTTCCAGTGGGTACAAAACTCCACATGACAAGCGCAGGGAACTGTAAGTACCTTGCCATTGACTTAATCACATTAGTATTAGTATTAGTTCATACATATTCAGCATATTCACGGACATTTGGGTTTCAGTGGTTTGCTTAAGGATGCATTGACAAGACAATGGAAGGAGCTTATTTTAACCTGGGACTTTCAAATTTTCTGTGCTTACCTGCCTACTCTAGTTTTTAATGGTGTGATTTGTTTTTCTTCCCTGTAGCCCAGATACCCCGGTCCTCATTGAGGAATCGAGTCAGATCCCAGAGAGGCATACAGTGATTAAATGCACTCCACCCAGTCAGGTAATAATGGTAAAATGGTCTGTCTTGGATTTATTGTTCTTGTAGTGTACTTGTCGTCTTATACTTGTAGTGTAAAGTTCTTGTAGCCTGAGTTGTATAAAATGCATCTGTAGCCCACATAGTGCCAGCCTTCATGGCAATGCTCTAATGCCCTTGTTTTAAAGTTGTTCCTCCTTTACATAGCTCATTCAGGGGGTTGTCTTTACAGTGCATTATTACACATTAATGTGTACTATCTGTACTTGCAACAATTATCCTCAAGCAACCACAAGGTTGTACAGCTGCAACTGATTTATTTTTATTTATTTACTTATTTGGCCTACCCCAGTTTTTTATATCTGGGGATTTCTGCTGACCTCATGCAACAGAGGTCCATTTTTATTAAGGGGTTTGCTACATAAATATGTCAATGTGATGGAATAACATGAATGTGGTAAACATTTATATATTGTCAGCCTGATCCACTGGGTAATGAAGAGAAGTATGCACAAAAGACCCTATTAAATTGGAGGTAAAGTTTGAGAAATACATGGAAATACTAAACAATTGGCCATTGTAGCTCAGAGGTAAAATAAAAACACATTATTTAATACATTAAATTTAAAAGACAAAGTTTGTATTTACTTGTAAATCATGTAATATGAGCCTCCATCGTATGCACTTAATTCTGGGAATACATTATCTGTTTTTTACAATCTGCATGTTTGTTAAGTGAAGAGTAAAACAGGGTTAGGTACAGGACAGGTCAGATTTCAGATGGACATTACGCTCATTTAACAGGTGCAGACACTGGTGTAGATACTAGACACTGTGTCTGTTATGTCTATCACATCTAATATAACAATGAGAAAAATGTTTGAAATGTTTTATATGAATTTTTCTTTTCTCATTTGCAGCCTCCACTGCTGGGGCCACAGAAGTGTTGGCTGATAAGATGCTCATGATTCATGAAATGGGTCAAATGCAGATGACAAAGTAAATGTAACACTGCGCTGGAGCTCTGCTGACCCAGATTAGGTATGTTACATGTTGCTTTATTACTCCAGTTAAGGGCTGCATATTAATCGTGCTCATATTGAAATCATTATTTAAATTGTGAAAATACACCTTTCCCAAATGTGTGGGATTCCTCTATTAATTTATCTGTTTGATTTATATAAACGGCCTTTGGATCTGAATGTACATGTGAACATAGTTTTGTAGTTTTCTTAATGTGTGTGTCATTACAGGTTTTCACTGTGCAGGACAGGACTTTGAACCAATCAGACGTAAAGCCCATTCTGCTCCACCTCCTCCAGAAGACGAGGGATTCATCACACTGAGTGGTCCAAGTACATTGGGTCATCTCTCCACTGTACACGCTGACTTTAGAAGACCTGTGGATTCTCTGGTCACACCAGGCCTCCCTCCTGCTCGTGCGGTCTGCTGCTGTCCCTAATGTGTCCTAATAGTGATGTTTAGGTTTAACTTTTAATTTTCTGAAATAGTAAAATGGTAGTTTTTCATCTTAGCTGAGGAGCACCTAAACAGCTGAGGAAATGTCCCATGATAAATGTGGCCTTATATGACCTTAACAAGTGTGTGAGACAAAACTGAAAACATATCATTGGCTCATAAGTTTATTTGCATGTTTTTCTGTCTATTCAAACATTTGAATCATGGTGAAATGTGCCACTTATTTGGGTCTCTTGATAACACTGCGCTGGAGCTGTATATAGTAATTACATGTACTATGAGAATATACTATTGTACTGCAGTAAAGCAACGGTATTCCACCATATTTTGCAAAGATAATTTGTTCATTTTGGATTGTCACCTGCTTCAGCAAAAAGGGAACATAATTTGAGAGTACACTGACAGCTGTTTTTACTCACCTATAATTGCCTTGTATGTGTGTAATGGTTTAATATTTGACTCTTCACATTATGATAAAGTATTTCCACAAGTTCCTTTAATTGTTTAATAAACCATTGTTTCTCAAAGGAGAGATGTCTTTATAAACTGACTTAAATGCATTCCCTGTATAAATGCTTTAGATGTGGTGTGGTTTGGATTGGCTTTCGTCCTGATGTCCTGGTTTAGACCTGGTTTAGTCCTGCGTTAGACCTGGTGTGGCGCTGGTCCTTTCGCTCTCTCTCTCTCCCCCAATCTCCCTCGCACTATATCTCTCTCCCTGTCGCTCTCACTTATTTATTTAGACAATATCAATTTCTTAAGATGCAAAATGTTTACGGGTGCATATTTAAGGGAGAATGTGATCAATCCAAGGTGCATTACTGTTTGTCACAAATCATAATGTCATGTAATGTAATTTTGTGCTTCCAAAACATGTTGATAAATATGTGCACCAAATTCAGTTTGGTGACGACACATTTTGTGTTGGCGCATGGATGTGTATTTCTGCCAACATAATCAGACATGGGATGTGGCAATGATTTACTTTTTCCATCAAGAGTCAATTTTTCCATCATGATGTGACAAAGTATGTGCAAATTATGATTATAACACAAAAACTTGAATTACAGGAGACATGACTGGTGCATCTATGACAAAATGGCGTATGGTCAAAAGCACAGTATATTTTGATTTTATAGGGGTGCTATCACGGTCTTCTGGTTTGGGAGGGGGTGGGGTGTATTTTGCTTTGTTCCTATTGGTGGTTTGCAGATTCTAGAGTGTCATGATGTCATATTCCCAGGTGGGGAGCAAAAGCCAGTTTTTCCTGTTAATTATATTGCATTTTCTTATGAAATATCCATAAGCAGGGTTTCTGCTGGACATTAAAAAGCATTTACAGTCATTTAATGTTTTTAATAAGGCATTGATTTCGACAGAATCCATTCCGTCGAAATTAAGGCCTTATTAAAATACATATAGTAATTTACATATAGTAAAATATATAGATAACCGGGGTTAATTGTGTTCTGTTACCTACTGATGTGTATGTGCCTTTAAGGGGTTTGCTGGTGTGCGCGTGTGTGTGGCACATGTGGGTTAGAAGTTAATAACTAAGAAAGAGTTGAGTTGCTGGGGTGTTGCACTGTGACATTAGGTGTGCTGTTAATGCTAAATGAGACTTGAGATCTGTTCAGCAATAAAAGGTTCCTGAAGAGTAGAAAAGCCTCAGGTCATTACAGTATACTGTGTATATATATATATATATATATATATATATATATATATATATATATATACTGTTGTATCAAAAGTCTACACAGCACTACCTGCACTGGGTTATAATGCGTAACAAATGTAGGCTAGTCTATCCAAAGAACATTTAATTACCTGTGCTCCCATATTGCCCTTGTTTTAATTTGATAAGATTCATCAAAGGTTTCGGGGTACATGACTACAAAAAGTTTGGGACCCATTTCTCCAAGAGGAGTATTTTAAAGGTATCCTTTAGTTATACACTGGCTGAATGTGTGTCTTCATTTGTTTGTTGTGTATGTCCCAGCAACATAGTGAGTCTGGGGCAGTCATTTTGGCAGGAAACATTTTCAATAAATGCATTGATCCCTAACACAAAAGATATTAGGTTCAAAACACCCAATGATATTACAGTAAATAAGCTTTAGAAATGTTTTGCATTATAATAACTATAGGTTCTTGTCATTTTGCTGCATTGTCACAAAATGATCACAGTTGACAAGATGAAAGCTTAAAGGCACTGTGCAAGTGTTCTTGTGGAGGGTCTGTCACCTGCTTGTTTCTATGGATCTACTATCATTGCTCTGACTGGAAAGTTCCATAGTATAACAATAAACAGCTCAAACTTACATTTATTAAATCATGGGTGGTTTGATTGTGTGTGTGTGTGTGTGTGTGTGTGTGTGTGTGTTTGAGCTCGGTGCATGTGTGAGTGTGTGTTATCTGGATGCATGTGTGTGTTGAATTTCAATCATTTTAAGAGGAGGGTCACTCATAAGCCTTTCTTGCACTGTTCTGTTATTTTCTTTTTGTTTGTGTGTATTTTTGTCCTTTTAAATGCTGGGTGCAAACATTAAAAAAATCAATTGAATAAATAAAAATATGAGGACAGAAAATGGCGGCTTTGCCACCAGGTCACATGGTCTATCGAATATGGCTGGCTTCCTGTTGGTTGCCTAGCAACGGTGTAATATACTTTTTTGTTCCTATTCCCATGATGCATCTATGTACCAAATTAGGTGTGGCTACATCAAAGTTTTTGCCGGGCATCCTAATGGCAGGGACAGATGTTTGGCCTGTTACCATGGCAACGTGATGTGAGTTGGAGTGGGGATGTCACTGTATTTTTTGATCGAGACCATGTCCCGAATGTGTGGTCCAAATTTGGTGTGTCCACGGCAAAGTACATTTTTTCTGTTCCATCAAATCTCCCTAGGGGGCGCTATTATGGCCATTTTAGATTTTCTTATATCAATCTGTGTAGGGCCGGGGTGTCCACCAACGATTAAAGTTTGAGTGAAATCGGCCAAAGTATGTGCGAATTATCACTCATCGAAGTTTGACAGGAAATGACGCCTTCGCCACCAGGTCACATGATCTATCCAATATGGCTGGTTGGTTGCCTAGCAATGACATAATATACTTTTTTGTTCCTATTCCCATGATGCATCTGTGTACCAAATTTGGTTTGGCTACGACAAAGTTTTTGCCTGGTGTCTCATTGGTGATGACAGATGTTTGGCCTGTTGCCATGGCAACACGATGGGACATGGCATGTTAGTGTCATTGAGTTTTTTGATTGAGACCCCGTCACGAATGTGTGTACCAAATTTGGTATGTCTACGACAGTAAAATTTTGTGCTTCCATGCAATCTCCCTAGGTGGCGCTATAGCATCCATTTCAGATTTTCTTATATCAATCTGTTCAGGGCCAGGGTGTCCACCAACGATTAAAGTTTGAGTGAAATCGGCCAAAGTATGCGCGAATTATCGCTCATCGAAGTTTGATGGCGAGTCGCAAAAACGAACCCGAAATTTGTGGCGTTGTCACGGAAACACTGTTCACTCTTTTAGAACGCTTTTAACAACTTTTAATGTCCCACTTGTCTAGATGATACAGCACGATTCTGGTGAGTCTGGGTAAAAAACCCTAGGAGGAGTTCGTTAAAATACGTGGACAGGAAAATGCGCTCTCAGTGCCAGGTCACGTGCTCGGTCCAAAATGGCCGACTTCCTGTTGGTCGCCTAGCAACCGCATAATATACTTTTTTGTTCCTTATCCCATGATGCATCGGTGTACCAAATTTGGTTTGGCTACGACAAAGTTTTTGCCTGGTGTCTCATTGGTGACGACAGATGTTTGGCCTGTTGCCATGGCAACACGATGGGACATGGCGTGTTGGCGTCATTGAGTTTTTTGATCAAGACTTTGTCACGAATGTCTGTACCAAATTTGGTATGTCTACGACAAAGTAAAATTTTGCACTTCCATGCAATCTCCCTAGGTGGCGCTATAGCACCTATTTCAGATTTTCTTATATCAATCTGTTCAGGGCCGGGGTGTCCACCAATGATTAAAGTTTGAGTGAAATCGGCCAAAGTATGCGCGAATTATCGCTGTAAAAACGAACCCGAAATTTGTGGCGTTGTCATGGAAACACCGTTCACTCTTTCAGAACGCTTTTAACAACTTTTAATGTCCCACTTGTCTAGATGATACAGCACGATTCTGGTGAGTCTGGGTCAAAAACCCTAGGAGGAGTTCGTTAAAATACGAGGACAGAAAAATGCGCCTTCGACTCCAGGTCGTGTGCTCAGGCCAATATGGCTGACTTCCTGTTGGTCGCCTAGCAACCGCATAATATACTTTTTTGTTCCTATTCCCATGATGCATCTGTGTACCAAATTTGGTTTGGCTACGACAAAGTTTTTGCCAGGCGTCCCATTGGCGATGACAGATGTTTGGCCTGTTGCCATGGCAACACGATGGGACATGGCGTGTTGGCGTCATTGAGTTTTTTGATCGATACCCCGTCACAAATATGTGTACCAAATTTGGTATGTCTACGACAAAGTAAAATTTTGCGCTTCCATGCAATCTCCCTAGGTGGCGCTATAGCACCCATTTCAGATTTTCTTATATAAATCTGTTCAGGGCCAGGGTGTCCACCAACGATTAACGTTTGAGTGAAATCGGCCAAAGTATGCACGAATTATCGCTCGTCGAAGTTTGATGGCGAGCCGCAAAAACGAACCCGAAATTTGTGGCGTTGTCATGGAAACACCGTTCACTCTTTTAGAACGCTTTTAACAACTTTTAATGTCCCACTTGTCTAGATGATACAGCATGATTCTGGTGAGTCTGGGTCAAAAACCCTAGGAGGAGTTCGTTAAAATACGAAGACAGGAAAATGCGCCTTCGGCGCCGGGTCGCGTGCTCGGGCCAATATGGCCGACTTCCTGTTGGTCGCCTAGCAACGGCGTAATATATTTTTTGGTTTGTAACGACATGACCTATCCACCACCCGAATTTCGTTTGTCTACGACAAAGTTCATTTTTCGGGTATAGCCATTGGCGCAATGTATTTTGATTTTCCAGGTGGCGCTGTCGAGCCATTTTTTAAGATTTTTTAATACAGATTATTTGTAAATTCCTTTTTTGGCGTTCTTGAATTTTGTGCAAAATTACGTGAGTTTTCGTCGGTGGGAAGTACCCGAAACCTGAAAAAAGGGGTTAGAAAAATAATAATAATAATAAGAAAAACCAGAACAATAACAATATGGTGCCACCTATGGTGGCAATATATATATCAATGGAAAGGGCTCGTGTCCAGTAACGCACCCGTGGGGTCCATTGTCAATGACGAGCGCGTTGCGCTCGTCATTGACCTCATCGATTACTCACTTGCCCAATACACATTTTTGGCGTTTACGATGGTTAACGATTACAATTATGCCGCTTTCGCGGCAATGGGCAGTGCCAGTCTGTGCTATTGGATCCTATGAGTGTCACTATAGTGTGGCATTGAGTGTTTGGAAAAGGGAGAGCGCTTCGCGCTCTGGTTTTGTGGGCACACATGACATCGTGCACTGCGTGCACGATGTCATGTGTGCCCACAAAACAATTACAATTTTGCCGCCACGGGCGGTGCCACCGTGCCAGGTCAGCGGGCACCAGTCGTTGACATGAGTGCTAGGTGCTTAAAAAGGGGAGAGCGCTTCGCGCTCTGCTGCGTGCGCAAAACAAAGCGCTTCGCGCTTTGTTTTGCGCACGCTGGTGGGCCGAGAATGTTTTGGGGTGAACAATTACAATTTGGCCGCTATCGCGGCCACGGGCGATGCCACCGTGCCATGTCAGCGGGCACCAGTCGTTGACATGAGTGCTAGGTGTTTAAAAAGGGGAGAGCGCTTCGCGCTCTGCTGCGTGCACAAAACAAAGCGCTTCGCGCTTTGTTTTGTGCACGCTGGTTCTGCAGTGCTTCGCACTGCAGAACAATTACAATAGGCCCTACGCTTTAGCGCTCGGGCCTAATAATGATAATAATAATAATAATAATGGGGCGGCAGTAGCTCAGTTGGTAGAGCATATGTCTCGTGATCCAGGGGTTAGCGGTTCGAATCCCGCTCTTGATGGGTTGACCGCATATGATCCCAGCTCCCACAGATGAGCGCTGCCGTTGTGTCCTTGGGCAAGACACTTAACCCCACCTCGCCCCCCCCCTCTGTGGACAGTGGTAGCCCCCATGGCAGAAGATACATCAAGGCCTGTTGTGACGTGAGCCATCCTCCTGTGGACCCACCACCCGTGGAAGGATTCATGGGGGCTGGTGCATTGTGTCTTGGACTGCTGCCCCCGCGACCCAGAAAATGGAAAAGTGGAAGAAAATGAATGAATGAATGAATAATAATAATAATAATAATACTACTACTACTACTAAGAAGAAGAAGAAGACTGGCTAGAAAATGGATATAAAATAAACAGTAATGCTTCTGCATTTACAGAACAAAAACACATTTAAATTAAAGAGTAAGAGATGCGTCCTGACCCCAAAGCATGAGTTAGTCTTTCTTTATTTATACTTATCCAGTTATATGGCAATATATCCATGCACAGAAATTGTGTACACTCAATTTGAGTTAAAGTCTAGTCTAACATGAACAGTTTTTTTTCTATAGTAGCAAGGATAAGAAGATGGATGCATAACAATATAGAAACATAATATAATATACCAAACATAGAAGTAAACCTTCAATAAGGCAAAAAGTCAAAATCAAAAGGTAGAAGAAAACATAACTCCATTAACTGTTAACTGCCCCTAAACATGAACATAGTTTGACATGTCTTACTCTATTCCATTATAAATCCAAGTGTTGCATTTGCCTTGTTGTGAGCTTGTTGTGATCCTCCCCTGTGTCCCAATAAAGGCCTATTAGAGCAGATAGCAGCAGGCCGACCAGGGTCACAGCATGTCAGCGTTAGGCAGAGCACTGGAGAGACACAGCTCAGTGATTGTGACGTTTGGGAGGCAATACCCCAGTCTCCCCATTTTGCAGCCCCCTCTGTCCAACACGACCCCCCCTGTGACCTGTCAGCCTTGGCCAATTGCATCGAAGCACCCAGAATGACGGCTGAACCACTGTCGCTGTCATGGCCCCTCAGTGCAGAGACACATGTGCACACAAAGAAATAGCACACACATGCCACTACATATCCTCTACAACACTGCTCTAGCAGGGCCCCCAGCGGGCCCCTGGATCTGTCTGGACCTTGGTCGCTCACTGCCTGGCTGGCCCTCACGAGATGCCCGGACACCCCCCTGACATGACAGTGACAACATACTGATGCTGGCCACTTCAGCATGCTCCGTACAGCTACAGACTCACAGAGAGGGAGGGCTGGAGATACTTCACTCTTCTGTCATGCCCACAGAGAGAGGGGTAAAATATGCACTGCTGCTGGTGATTCACAACTTTCAACTGTGAATCAATCTTTTAACATTTTTTCTTTTATTTTTGTCTTCACCAGATTAGGTTGGCTTTTTTGCATATGAAGAAATGTGATCACTCACATCAGATCAATCAATCAAACTTTATTTATAGAGCTTTTTAGAACACTCAAGGTGACCTAAGTGCTTTCCAATAATACCAACAAAATATAAAAACATTAAAAACAAAAGCCAGTCTGAATAGATGAATTTTGAGCCTGGATTTTTAGACTTAGACTTAGACTTAGACAAACTTTATTGATCCACAAGGGAAATTGCTTTGGGTACGGTAGCTCACTCATCAAATATAATATACAATATAAAACAGAGGGTAAAAGAACAAGAAGAAAAATAGATGGCATAGCAACCAAAGAGCAATAGACCTGTGTCAGATGAGACACAATTATATACATAAGATAATGGTAATAAATATATATGTACAATCAGATTTAAATAGAAAAGTAGTAGTCAGATTTAAATAGACCAACATCTGTGATAATGCACATATTGGGTGGCAGATGTAACTGTTCACATGACTTTTCAATAATCTGATCACTCCAGAAATCAGACAATGATCACATTTGTGGGGTGCATGTATGAGTGTAAAAAAAAAAGGTAGACATCAAATTCATACCAAAAACCTTCAATAACAATGGGGCGTGCCATCTGATTGAGTACTTATTTAGATAATCATGCTGCCAAAATTTCTTTAAATGCATTTGCTCATCTCGTGTAAGCAATAAAGGACTTTTACCTTTCCTAACAGAGCACCTCAGACCTTTTTTTAAATTTTTAAATTTTTAAATTTTGTCACCTACAAGCATGGTAATTTTCAGTGCATTTGTTCCTTTTCTCCTTAACCACACCCTCAGTTAGGGATTGGACAATAAACAATAATATTGTAATAATAATAATATCGGACATTTTATACAATTTATATAATTTAAAGAAATAAAGATACTCATGATGTTTTCTTCTAGATCACTGTTGTTTTCACTTTCACTAATACAGTTAATCACAATTATCTTGGCCATGATAATTGTGACACCAAATTTCTATATTTTCCCATGCCCACCCACCATGCGAGTGTATCTTATGGTACAAGGTGAATTTGAATACACAAGAATAATATGTCATTAAATAATTGTTAGTAGGTTTGGGTACCTTACACATGTTTATGTTCAGGCTGCATGTTAGATGCAGATTATTACTGGGTATGGCTTCAGCTTAATACATTTGTGGGCCTTGCTATGGATTTTTATGGATTTCTACTGTGAAACATTCCAGACAAAGCAATAACATGACCATGAAGAAAGTGTTTGACAGAACCTCCACCAGAAAAGTTACACAATGCACCTTTACAGCTCACAATATCCGTATAGGGAAATTAAAAGCCCATATCAGCACATCTCTAGTTATTGCACAGTCTTTCATATGGTGCTTAAAGGGATAGTGTGGTTTTTTTTTTATGTTAATCTGTATGGGTTCCCTTCTAAAAGTGTCGTGCGTTAACACTGGCTTACCATTGACAGTCTCATCTCAGCCCGGTTCTGCTTGGGTTCTGGAGTTCATGTAAAATTTAGGTCCGGTAAGTTCGCGGGGACAGGAAATAAAGCTTGTTTTTCTTCGCAAAACAACATTTGTCCAAAAAGTGATGTATATTTCCGTTACAGACAGTTGTCCGAAAAAATCCAGCTGCCTTATTCACATTCGTATATTTTCTCTAGATTCGTATCACTCCGCCCACGTTAGCTCTATTGCCTGTTCACTTGTAAGCGGATGGTTACACTAGATGCGGGGCGACGGCGGATGTTTACAAGTGAACAGGCTATAGGCTAGGCTACGTGCGCAGTGATACAACTCCGAGAGAAAAGGGAACCATGCGAATTAGGGAAAATAGGCTGGATTTTTTTGGACATCTGTCTGTGAAATATATAGGCCTATTACTTACTGGACAAATGTTGTTTTGCGAAGAAAAACAAGCTTTATTTTCTGTCCCCGCGAACTTACCGGACCTGCTTACATGAGCTCCAGAACCCGAGCAGAACCGGGCTGAAACGAAACTGTTAACGGTAAACCAGTGTTTTAGAAGGGAACCCATACAGATTAACATTAAAAAACAAACAAACACACTATCCCTTTTATACAGTAGTAGGTGCACTGTATCATAAGTAGAGTAAAAATCTATGTCCAGCTTCTGGTGTAATCCATATTTTTGGCTTTTAATTGATGACAAATGGTATTAATTACAAAGTACAGAATAAAACTACCCAACTACAATAAATACATGAGATAACGTTGTTTTATGAGGAATTAAATGAATAAGAGTCCCAATTGTAGTTCTTTGATTAACAAAATTTAAGACAACAATTCTTAAAGGTCCCATAGCATGAAATTTTCACTTTCTGAGGTTTTTGAACGTTAATGTGAGCTCCCCTACCCTGTTTAGGGTAGATTCTGAACAAGGGAAATTTCTGACGTCACACTCAGGAAATAATGCAAATGCAGTTCCACCGCCCGTCTGGATGTCTACCCAGAGAACTTGGACCGCAAACAAGCCATGCAATGCAAGATGCGTTTTTTTATTTGCCTGGAGGCATGTGAGAGCGTTTCCAGGCTCGGATGTCCTTTATCAGAGCCTCCGAACCTCTGAAACAGCAGTGGTTTAATTGTATTTTCTGTGGAAATGTTTTTTTAATGCAACTCGTCTCATATCTTCCTCCGCGTTTACACACACGGAAGTGGGTGACAGCGCACAGCGCACCACTAAAACAAGGAACCAGCGGCGCATTTGGCCACGCCCCACCCACTGCACTGGCCTGTCTCTGTCCTCCTCATTTGCATTCAAGCAACAACGCCCAGAATAAAGTGTTTGAGAGAGATATTTATGACTCTGACTGTGTTAATGAGGCTTTCTCATGCACTGAGTCTTGATTTTGAAGAAGGATTCATTTACAGTAGGGAATCATTAAGGAGCCATATAAAAGCATCAAGAAGTACCATGTCATGGGATTTTTAAAGTGCATCCTTTAAGTTACGTTTAACCTTTTTTTCATGTCCAAGAAGATAAAATCACTCTTTTAATAACAAATTGCAGCATATAGTAAGGAAAAGCTGAAATCGAACCTCAATTCTGAGAACTGATGTAGGCCTAGGGAGTCGAACTTCACGCTCTTTTGTTATTGCTATGGGTCTTACTGGTTGGTTTGCGTTTCTGTGTTCAAATTTATTTTTATCTTGTTTAATATTGTTATTTCCTCCTATTATTATTATTATTATTATTATTATTATTATTATTATTATTATTATTATTATTATTATTATTATTATTATTATTATTTATTATTTTTGTTTTTTTTGTTTTTTTGTTTTACATTGGAGACAAAACATCGAAACATTAGTATTGTCATAGCTGTAGCACCAAGTCCTGTCTGTAATGGGAGCTGACAGTGCTGAAGCGACCCCGATGGACAGAATGGACGCTGGGCTATTGGAGGCGGCAGACCTTCCAATTATTTTTCAGCCTGATAAGTACTGCTGCTTGTTTAAGACAGATACGATGGAGAGAGAGGGAGAGAGCTGTGGGTATGAGGCTGATGGGGCTTGATCTGGTACGATGGCTGGCTGTCACACACAACTTAAGACAATGCTTCCCCCCGGGGCATAATCGCGTGCACACACACACACACACACACAAACACACACACACACACGCACACACACACACACACAAACACACACACACACACGCACACACACACACACACACACACAGAAGCAGGCATGGAGGAGTTGTACATGTCATCAAACACATAGTAAACACACACGCACACACATATGCACTGTTTACATTCAGCCTGGACTCTATGGACTTGTGCATACAACTGCACTGGCACCACCAAATGGGGAAGACACTGCCTAATAATAGACCAGTCTCAACGAATGTATAGGAACCAAACAAACAAGGGACTGAAAAATGTATATAGCACAAAGTTGCAGAATATATAGTATTATTTCTACTACTGTATGTGTTCATATATATTTCAACAAAAATGCTTTTTTACACAATTTCTTGATTTAAGTTGTAACTTTAATGCATTTGTATAAACCCAAAGTTGTAATACAGAAAATTCAAATAATAGTGTGATTTAGGTCGAGTCAGCTGGGAATGTGGAGTCATGAAATGTGAAATGTCTTATTTGATGAGCCTATGTCTCTTCCACAGATATCTTCATGCCTTCCACAAGGCTAGAGGTTTCTTGAAGAAAGCCAAGAGGACCAAACTGGTGCACTCTTTTAAAGCTCGTGTGGCTTCCAACGCCCCAGAGTTCAAAGGGTCTCAACAGAAAGTGAGTCACTTTAGCCATGACTGAGGGATGCTCATTCTGGGGAAAAAACAGGATATAATCAAAATTATACTGATCTAAAGCAATTATTTTTATTGAAAGTACCAGTGAGATTTTTTAAATCGAACATAATGTATTAGTGATATTTTTTAACCTTGTTTTCAAAACCTATATACAGGGGGTCCTCGGGTTACGACGGTCTCGGGTTACGACGTTTCGTGGTTACGAACGCGCCCCATTAAAAAAAATATGTATATATTACGCGTCATTCCGTCTTACGCGGTTTAGCGTGGTAAGAGATGTAAACAAACACGAACGGCGCGCGGCGCACGGCGCAAGAATACGCTCTGTTGTGGTTGTAGGGAGAAGAAGACAGGCTCATGTGCGTGCCCAATGTGGGCGGAAGTACCTGATGTGGGCTCTGATCTGCTCCTATGAAAGCGGCAGTGATAACCAAGCAGCGTAGTGGTCTAATTATTGAGATGGAAAGGTTATTGGTGCTTTGGTTGGAAGATCAAAGGCAAAATCCGGTTTACGACGAAATTCGGGTTACAACGCGTCTTAAGAACGGATCTACGTCGTAACCCGAGGACTCCCTGTAGATATATATATATAGGTTTAAATTTCTTAGTTACTTTGTGAAAACGGCTGTTCAGTTAATTTAAGTCGTAACATTTTCATAAAGACAAACTGGTACACTAATATGATATTTGATATTTCTTGGATCTAAATAATTTCCTGAGGATTAATACAATATTCTGGTCCTGATAAACTAAAGTTACTGTGTGTGTGTTTCAGGACGCTCACGAGTTCCTCACTGAGTTGTCTGGCCAAATTCAAAGTTTGGCCCCAATAATGCAGAGCATTGCCTCCAGCCTGGGCACTACCTACAGGTGCCCAGTGCAGGAGCAAATGGTCTTCAACATGGACCAGACCAGGACCTGCCAGAGGTATGGGCTCACAGCAAACACAGTACTCTTAAGTATCACGTACTTCATATATACTTCATATACTCCATCTACTGAATTAATGTTTGTGCAGGTGTGGAGAGGGCTCAAAACGCACAGAGATTTTTAACAATCTCTCTCTGAATGTGCGTCAAGATGCTGCAACTCAGGAGCTCCTGGAGGATTATTTGAAAGTAAGATTTTCAAACTGTTTCCTTTGGTATGATCCAAGTATTTATCTGGCCAAGTAACTTTACTTGGGCATTTGAAATACTCAATATGGTACTTTATTTTTAATTAATATTCACATTATGTTTGACTTTGACAGGCCACAGAGCTGGAGTTTAAGTGCGACTGTGGAGGGCAAATATCCTCCCTACAAACAAGCTTTTCGACACTGCCCAAGTAAGTGGAACAAACGTTCATTTGAATGAAACAACTGCCTTCTCCTTACTAACTATTCTTTACATTTTGTCCATACGCAGTGTTCTGATGCTCCACCTGAACAGGTTCAGGTACACGCCAATGTACCAGCTGGAGAAAGTCAATGACGCTGTTCACATCAGCAGAGATCTTGTGGTGTCGTCAAACAACGTAAAGTCTTCTATAGGACACTACATGTTTGATGGGCTAGACACAGCCAATCCCCTTGACCCTGCCGATTGTTGGCTGTCCTATAATGACCTCCACGTACAGAAGCACACTAGGAGGGGCACATGCAAGAAAAGACAGGAGAGCGCTTACATCCTCTTCTACCAGAGGGTGGTCTGTGAATAAAGGCTGGTGCTCTAAAGGGCTGTCTGTTCATTTATTTAGGACAGCCTACAGCACTCTGAGGGTAAAGATTGCCCGAGTGTGACGTCACCATAGCCGTTTAGCTCCACACACATGAAGCTTGTGGTGCTAGAGGTTACAGGGGCGAATTTGGAGCCAGGCTGGCAGCTGCTCCTAAGACGCCCGAGCAGAGCAGAGCTGGAGCTCCAAATCAACTGTTACATTTGGGACACAATCTGTACCTGGTCTTTTGATAAGAATTAAACCGAGGGAGGGATAGCGAAAACAGAAGCAGAGAGAGGACAGAAAAAAACAGAGGGGAAAACCCCCACATTCCCTCAGCAAATCACACCCTGATTGTAGGATTAGTAGTCCTGGTATTCAAGGTAGTATTCAAATTAGTGTTCTTAGCAGTCTTGGTATTGGATGTATTACTGGAGGTAATAGTAATAGTAGTGTTATTGGAAGTAACAGTAGTTAGAAGTAGTAGTAGTAGTAGTAGTAGTAATAGTAGTACTGTATATCCTGCAAAAGTGAGCTGCATGTGTAAGACATGATCATTTTAGAATCAAACTACACATGAACAAATGCAAGTACGCACACACAGATCTGAATGTGTAATAATAAATATGATAACAAATAACAAATATGTATAATATAATATAATATAATATAATATAATATAATATAATATAATATAATATAATATAATATAATATAATATAATATAATATAATATAATATAATATAAAAATGTCTAACAGTTGTGTTTTAGTTTTTGTTTTTCCTCCAGTGGTGCAGAAAAGTGTGTGTGAATGGCCATGTACCGTCATTTCCGAACTATCGAGCGCACCTGAAAATAAGCTGCATCAACTCAATTTTCAAATAATTTTACTTTTGTACATATACTATAGGCCACACCTGTCTATAAGCTGCAGGTGTCCAAGTCTTTAAGAACATTTTCAAGTTTGGGCCATCTGCTTTTATTGCCTCTGAAAGCTTTTGTCATCTTTTTGCATTGATTCAGTTCATCACGCTGTCCTCGCCAGTGTCTCACCATCGACTCATCGATGCCAAGTTCACGTGCAGCAGCATTTCCTTCTTCGACCAGAGGCGGTTCTTGGGGGGGGGCGAGTGGGGCAATTGCCCAGGGCGCAACTTCGTGAGGGGCGCCGTGCCGAGCGCTTGAAAAAAAAAAAAAATCTATCATATCACTGTGTAGGAAATTGGCAAATTGGCGCCCCCTCTGGCTGCAAGCGCCCGCGCAATACATTCCCTTCCTCGTTGGCCAATGCGCAGCGCAGAGACCTGCTGGCGCCTGCACTGGTGCGAGAGGAAAGGAAGAGAGAAAGAAAGAGAAGACAGAGAGAGGATTCACCCCCTCCCTCTCTGCGGCCGGTAACTGACAAAGCGTCTCAATCTGACAGTACACCGGCTGCGAGTCCAGCTCACACTACCACGATTTGACCAATGTCACGGCACTAGTTGCTAAGAGGAATTGACCAATGATAGCTCCTACCAACACGGAAACTACAGAAGACAATAGTAAACGAAGTTAGTATAACGCAACATTTAATCACTTTTAAATCGATCGTTCACCCTCCGTGGTAATTACTATGAATACAACGTACAAAGACACACTTTACATGGGACTTTGTAGAGATACGCGATCAGCATTTTCAATAGAGGCTACGTGAATTACTTATCCCGAACAACACTTCATCTGGGAGCTCTTTGGGATTTGCTGGACAGTATCTCATCTTTACTTTTGGTAAGTCATGTCATGAAATGTGTGTTTGTCATATCACTATTCTATTTTAGCGCTATTATATTATATTGTATTAATTATATATGTTATATTTATTATATTATATTATACTGAGGAGAAATCTGTGTGAGGAAAGTGAGGAATAGTTGTGTGTGATCACTTTTTGTTTGTGTGTGTGCCTGTGCAATCTGTAGAATAAGACAGAAGAAGAATAAATGTTTAAGGTGAGAGTAGCCCACTGTGTGTGTGTGTGTGTGTAGGTGTGTGTGTGTGTGTGTAGGTAGGGGATTTTGAAAAAAATCGTTTGAATAATCGTGATTTCAATATTGACTGAGATAATCGTGATTATGATTTTTTCCATAATCGAGCAGCCGATGGTTCTGTTTATATATCTGATTGTATATATTTTTGCCACCTTTATGTGTAGAGTTTATTATTTTTTATTTATGTTATTTAAATTATGATTTAAGTTATCATTAATTACCACTCTATAGTGATAATTAAACATGGCTGCTTGTGGTAAATGTTGTGTTTTGTTTTTTTTTCCTTGGGGGTGCTTGTGTTTTTTGTTTTTTTTTTCCGGGGGGGGGGGGGGGGCGCTCACGGGGGGTCTCGCCCAGGGAGTAATTCAATGTAGAACCGCCACTGTCTTCGACAGCCAGATCGATTGTCTATAACTTAAAACCTGCATCATATGCATTTCTTTGTGTGTTTTCCATGAGGAGGGTGTGTGCATGAAGTGCAAAATAACTCGCTCTTGCACCGCCATCACTTGGTGCTCTACGGCGCATGTCTCCTGCACTGTCCTGTCTGGATCATGTCAGTATCTTGAAGTATTTCAGCAGATTTCAGGCTCTCCCGGGGATCGGGACTAGTTGAATCAATCAGGTATGAGTAGATGTCTGGCTACAGAAGTTTGAGGTGTTTCTTGTCATCATTTACGCACTCATCTGCATTTAACGCATACGGGTCATTAAGACATATCCCACTCACTAATGTGACTTCACAGCAAGAGGGTTCTGAGTTCAATCCTTTCTGTGTGAAGTTTGCACTTTTCCCTGTGTCTGGTGGGTTTCCTCTGAGAGCTCTGGTTTCCCCATCAACCCAAAAACATGCAGCAGGTAAAAATCCTCCAGCTAAAGTAGTCTTGACCAAGCTGACCACTGCTCCTGAAGGATGAAATGCAGAGGACATTTTCCCTACAGGGACAATAAACTACTATAACCAAAAACAAACAAAACAAAATGAAAGGATGCAAGGTTACAATGCCACCCCACATCATTTTGGACATAAATAAATAAATAAATAAATAAATAAATAAATAAACAATTTGCGAATTACTTTATTCTTATATAATATAGATATAGATGAGAAAGAAATACCTAATACTTAGTTCTCGCTTTGAGTCTTTGTTTATCGAGTCCACACAACACTCACAGCTCTTACAGCACATATGGTGTCCCTCCATTATGACATTTTTGAGCTTTTTAACCATGTTTTAATGTTGTTTCCTCATCAAAAACATACATGGAGTTATGTTTTGTTTAACACAAGTCGTGCATGGTTAGATCTCTCAAACAGAAACACGTGTGATTCTGTGGTAAAACAGTAAGTGCTCCACTGCTGAAAAAAATATGGAAATCGGTTGCATGCAATAAAATTATGTTAAGGCTTTGAAACTTATTTCGATCCCCTCTACACATATTTTTCTCAGAACAGGAATGTCACTTTTTCATCTTGATGAAATGTGATCATATTATGCTGAATACGCATATTTATCTTATGTTACCTTATCTTGAAAATTTGGCTTTTTTATGGTTTTATTTTTTTTTATGTATAATTTAATTCTGTCTACAATATTATTTTAACATGCAACATCAAATGCCCTTAAAGGGATTTAAGATAAAGGAATACAAAACAGTCTTTAGTTTTCCACAGTTTTGTATTGTCTTAAACAGAATCAAACACACAGAGAGCACAATTATTATTATTATTATTATTATTATTATTATTATTATTATTATTATTATTATTATTATTATTATTATTATTATTATTATTATTATTATTATTATTATTATTATTATTATTATTATTATTATTATCTTGTTATTGTTGTCAAATATTTGTTTGCAATTTGAGCAACCCCTCTCACACCACTTCTTCAGTGTGTGTTTTTTAAATTACATTTTCACAAGAATCTCTATTAAACAAAATGTAAAAAGTATCTGTTAACATGAAAACTACTGCTTCATGACATTACGAAGTAAAACAGCATTTTGAGCTTTGGAGATGTAGACAGACAATAATAATAATATAATAAAGGATTACTCAAAGGTTTGAATTAAATAAAACACGGCTTCGGGTGTGTTTTGAGGAGCAGCATTATAACACGGCTTAAAGCCCACAATAGCCAATTTTGTGTAATATAGGACTTTTAATACATGAATCTAAAAGTTCTCCGTTTGCATGTTGCTATTTAAATGCATCATAGAAGCTAGAATTCTGTCTAAAGGGACATTAAAGCCACAAGAATTCATAATAATCTTTAAAACATAACTCAAAAATAAATAATATAAATAACATAAATCATCATGAGCAAAGGTAGATGATTTTTACAAGCTACTTATTTATTAACGACTGATTTTTGCACTTGATTAAAAAGGCCATGGTATTGTACAGTACACTGTGTGCCTATAAACAATACAATACAGTACAACTGAAACTGCTATATGGATTTCTATTTGGATTTCACACATCCACTATCTTTGCTTTAAAAATTAGTTTGTCAAAGAGGTAAGGCATATTGATGACGTATAAATATAGTTTTATTAACTTAGTCAACCACTAACTTTCATGTTGTCTTGTATGCCCATTTATCTGCTCAAACTGGATGAATCTTCATAATGTTCAGTTATGTACATTTGAAATTAGAATGTATTTTTATTGTATGTAATCCTAATTTAGTTTGTGTTTCTTGCATGGCACCCATTTTGTACTGAATAAAATATACATTCAAACAATACACTTTGTTTAAGAGTATAATTTTATTTTGAATCTGCCATGTCCTCTGGATGTGTACTGTTCTTTAGGCCTACCTGGGCACCTTCAATCTTTCCCCTAAAATATGAAAACCCTTTTGAACTCCCATAAATTACAGGACCTGTATTAGCTCTTTGGGATTCAAAACATTGTGTCAAGATATTTAGGATTTGCAAATACAAAACTGTGGTTTGCTTCACAATGATTAGTTAAGCAAAAACAGGAATCCTTTATGTGAATACCTTTGTTGTGTCTATCATGCTGAATGACAACTTTTTATTAATAGTCTTGTTTATCTTAACATGCACTGGGAGTCTGCTTGCTTTGATCAAACACCTCCAAAAATACAACTAGGCCTGCCACGATAATTACAATATTGACTTTATAATTTAATATGAAAATTGGAACAGTATATTTTTGTGCTCAATATTTATCATGGGTACTTTTACTTAAGTTTATGTGATACTTTTACTTGAATATTTTTTTGCACCAGTATCTGTACTTTTACTTAAAGGAGAATTAACATTTTTTGCAATCTGAGCCTTATTTTGGTAATAAAACAAGTTGTTTTACTCACTCATAGCACTTTGGTGTCATATGGAGCACTTCCGGAGATGTTTATATCCGTAACACGAGTTCTCGGGGCATATAATATATGCCCCGAGCGGTCTCCAAATAACACAAACTTTAGCACTTTTCAAATCATAGAAGCTCAATGTCTTAGTCTACACTTTCGTTTGAGTCAAAAGTGGCCTGTAATCCGAGATTTATCCATAATTTACAGCTTTGCGTTTCATGTTTGCGTCCCGAAAGCTGAGAGCGAAATAAACTGTGACTCCACACATGCGCACTGGCGTCCTCATCTACTTGAAACTATGGCTAAATCTCGGATTACAGGCCACTTTTGACTCAAACGAAAGCGTAGACTAAGACATTGAGCTTCTATGATTTGAAAAGTGCTAAAGTTTGTGTTATTTGGAGACCGCAAACATGTGCCCTGAGAACTCACATTACGGAGATCGCAAATCTAAAACATCTCTGGAAGTGCTCCATATGACACCAAAGTGCTATGGGTGAGTAAAACAACTTGTTTTATTACTGAAATAAGGCTCAGATTGTAAAAAAATGTTAATTCTCCTTTAAAGGTGCATTGTGTAACTTTTCTGGTGGAGTATTCGTCAAATGCTTTTCTCCATGGAGATGTTATTGCTTTGTCTGGAATGTTTCACAGAATGGTGTTAAACCTTTCTATTTTCATGGAGACCAAACCAGACCAAGTTACAGGTCAGATCTGGGGAGAGGCGACCCCGCTCACAGTCATGTAGGTAGGTATTTTTGAGCTACTAAACCACATGTACACAATGTAAGGTAAAACTGTTTAATGTCATACTGTGGGACATGCCAGGCAGAGCAATGACGTATACATAGAAACAAGCAGGTGACGCACCCCTAACCAAAAAGCCACACCTTTCAAAACGGGTTTACAGGGATTATCCTCCTGACAGTGCCAGTGGCATAAAGTACTTTCAATATTATCGTGTATCACTGTATATTTCTGTGCTTCAGAAGTTGTTTTGGTGACAGGCCTAAACACAGTCACGGCACTTGGATGTTGTCTGGGTTGGAGCCTGTTCGGACAGTTCACATCTCAAAAGCCTTACAGGGGTATATGGGGTGGGTGGATTGCTAGACTTTGCGTGTCTGAGCCATCTTGCTCGTGTCTGTGCATATGTGTGATCTGTAGTGGCAGTTGCATATGCTCCAAAGCCCCCATGCTCTCCCATATCTTACCCTGAGTGTTTAGACTTCTTGAGGACTTAAGCAGCCATGCATGGTGAATGTAAACCTACACTACACACATCAATTATTAAAAGTGCATTGTGTAACTTTTCTGGTAGAGGGCCCTTCAGATACTTTTCTCAGTGGATAGGTTATGGCTTTGTCTAGCATGTTTCACAGTATGGTATTAAACATTTTTATCTTCATGGGAACAAACCAGACCAAGTTACAGGTCAGATCTCTGAAGAGGCATGTTTTTTTGTTTTTGTTTTTCTAGGTATTTTTGCCCTATAAATTTTAATGTAATTTAATAAATGTAAGGTTGAGCTATTTAATGTCATACTGTGGAATATTCAAGGCAGAGCAATGACATATCCATAGAAACACCAGGTGATGGACCCCTAACCAAGAAGTTACACAGTGCAATGTTACATTATATGAATTGTATGATGTGGCTAAGAATAATAGATAGATATAGTAGATAACTTCAAATAGTCACACATGGAAAAAGCAAACGTTAAGGTGTGACCAAATGATTTTGATTTTGACAAATAAGAGGCTGTGATTTTGTAATAAATCGCAGTCTCTTATTTACAAAATCGCAGTCTCTTATTTGTTTGCCTGGAAGAATCCATGACTCATCGCTGTACCAGCGAGTGAGTCTGGTAACGCTTGGTCCCAAAATGCGCTGCAGTTGCGCGTAGCCAGACAGCTAAGTGAACCAATCAGAGATTGCGCCATCTTGATTCAAAACTGAGGAGGAACTTCCACTGCCTAAGAGTGACTTTGCGGGCAAAGGCGGGTGCACTGACGTCACCATCTTTGAACGAATCAGAATCGCGGAGTCCGTTGTTAACCGGAGGAGCGAGGGTGGATGGAGGGTGTCCAAATGGTATTGCGCTGTATAGGAAATACAGAGAGATATCATTTAGCTGGCCAGGTAACTTATTTGTAGCATGTATCTTGAAAATGCAAAAGAAATCTTTTGAACATTCTTGCATCTTTTAGAGTTAAAATATATCACTTTTGTTGATCTCAGATCTACAGTTTGGTGCTTCACTTGTTGATTGTACTGAAATCTATGCTGTTTCTCTGTATTCTATATTTATTACTTGTAAGCTCTCATGCTTTATCTTCAGAAAGCTTTGGAAGTGACACATTAAGATTAAGCCTTTATTTGGTCTCACACACAATGACAGTGACACACGGAAGAAATTTGACTTCTGCATTTGACCCATCCTTTTCAGGAGCAGTGAGCAGCCATCTTTTCCGGCGCCCGGGGGGCAGTACCGTGAAGGGTCTTGCCCAAGGACCCACACTGGCTTGCTCATTGCCACTAACCGCATGTTAGTGGTCCTATATTATGCAAAAGGATTTTTAAACAGAACTGAAAAGTAAAAGTATTTTTTTTATTGACCTGCTGTGGGTTTATTAACAAAAACATATAAATAAAAACAAATAGGAAAAAAATCAATTGTTTCTGTTGTGTAACAACAAAATCATTTGAAACTTTATTATATTAGATCTCAAAATCTGCTCAAAATATTTTAAGTTTTTACTCTTTAAATGTATGTGTAACTTTTCACTTTGAGGTCTGTCACTTTTTGTTTTTTTCTATGCACATGTTATTGCTCTGCTTTGAATGTTCCACAATATGACATTAAACAGCTTTTCCTTACATTTATTCAATTACAGGTGGTTTTATAGCTCAAAACTTTCTAGAATAAGAGGCATTCAGACTATGGGCGGGTTGTTTCTCCAGTGATCTGACATGTAACTTGACCTGGTTTGGTCTCCATGAAGATAGTAAGGTTTAAAGCTACACTGAAACATTTCTGAGAAAACAATAACACCTCCATGGAATAAAACGTTTGACGGACCCTCCACCAGAAATGTTGCACAATGCACCACCTTTAAGTAAATTTACTTAAGTATTTTAATTCTTTTATTTAATTCCATGTGACACTTTTACCTTTACTTGATTTTTTAAAATTCACTATCTGTACTTTTACTTAAGTAACAAAACTGAGTACTTCTTCAGCCACTGATTAGTGGGCTATTCAATTATTGCTCAAAATATGGAAAAACATCCAATAAACCCTTCACTCAGAACAAATGCCTTTTAGACATAATCATGCGTTCTTATGAAATAATCACATGCTTTAGATCCTGGATACTTCCCATTACAGGAATTGTTCACCGCCTCAAACACCACAGCTCTCCCGTGTCAGCCCTTGTCTAAACAGCCTTGTATCAGTAGCATGACAGCCTATAATTTGCCTCATGTTAGCTTAAATGAACGCTATAATAAGGGTTATCCAATTCACGCTAAGTGTCATAATCCGTTGCGAAGCGGTGGTAATACACTGGTGTCATAGGCTCCGTTAATGCTTCAGTGATCACCTCCACATGGCCCACAGCCAAACCACCACACAGGGGAACATGACTTTAGTACATAGACTGTATAGATGGACATGGCAAACCTGCTATAGGAAATGAGCACGAGGGCATTTCCGGCTCCATCGACTTGAGTTTACACTGAAAAGTTGTCACCCCTCTCTTTGTAACTGCTGAAGTGAACCTCGTCTTTTGGTCTTAAAATGTTTGTATTAACCCGCTGTACATTGTCCTGGTCTTTTTATTTTGCTATTTTGTCCATAAATAAATTCCTATTCTTAAAGGCGCACTGTGACACTTTTCTGGTGGAGGGTCCACCACCTGCATTGCTTTGCCTGGAATGTTCCTTGGTAATTCTGTAAACATTTTCATCTAGCATTTATTCATTGTTTCCATTACTCTAAAACACAATAATTCCTTCTGTAAATAAGGGCTACTCTCCACAGATCTGAATTATAATGTAGCGGAGTGCTGTAACCTGCCTTGTGACAGATAGGTATAGCCCAGTGTGTGATGCCAGGGGGGGCGCGTGTGACCCTGGGAAACATGCTTTTTTGCCGTACTGTACTAGAACTGTACTAGAAGTGTAATTGCACATCAGCAACAGCAGTTGGCAGTGGCGCTCTCATTGTCGCTCTGGGGCAGGGGTCAGCAACCTTAAATACACGATATACAGACGCTCCTCTACATACGAACATTCGACTTACGAACATTCGGAGTTACAAACAGGGTCGGAAAAAAAAAAAAAAAGTTAAATGTTTAGGCAAAAGTGCTGTACATGTACGTAAGTGAGTTTTTGTATTTAGCGCCTATTCCGACTTCCGAGTACAGTACGTAGTGCGTATTTCCGCCGCTGATGCACAGGCAGGGCGCTGCGATCGTGTGCCCAGCATCCCACAAGCATCACGCCCACTCAGTTGAAACTACCCAAGTGTTCAGACGTACTTGCGGTGTTACGAACTTTGTTGTTTTATCTTGCATCCGTAATCCAATATGGTTGGTGAAAAGCGAAAAGCTTCAAGTGAAAGTGGAAATGTGAAAAAGCAGCAAGACTTCTCATTTGAAAAGAAGGTGGCGATAATAAAGAAACTTGATGCTGGTGAGAAGATGGTGAATGTGGCACGCGCATACAACATGAACCGTTCGATGATCGGTACGATCACACATACATTCACACACACATGCTCTCTCTCTCTCGCTGGCTGGCTGGCTCGCTCTCTCTCTCTCTCTCTCAGCTGTGTCTACTGCGTCTGCCTCTGTGTCTCTCTCTGCTTTTTATCTCATCAGTTTTCCATATTTTTAAAAAGCATATTGTTTTGTTACTATTTGGTGTTATTTAAATGCAGTACAAATCCATATAGATTACTTATACAAGCCTTAAACATACATTCCCTTCTAAAGAATGCCCTATAACGACTTACGAACAAATTCAACAAACGAACGGCCGTTCGGAACGTAACTCGTTCGTAGGTTGAGGAGCGTCTGTACAGAACAGACTCACCATCAGCAGAACATCCTCTGTCACAGAAAAACACGTATATTCCTGAGCCGTGTCCTTTAGTCCGACAGAAGCTGACGCATCAGCAGCACAAGGACAGGTCGTTTTTTTTTTTTTTCTGTGCCTTTAGTTTATGAAAATGGGCCATGTGATTTAAAGTTTTGTTTCTGTAAAACGTAAACAAATATGTGGAAAGCTGCATTAAAAACACATTAATATTTGAGTCCTCAGTGCAAAAAGACAGTGCAGTCTTTGTTGTAAGTTTCTTTCTTTCTTTTCTTGTTTTTAATGTTAATAAAGGATACAATGTTATGCAGAGGTGTACTAATAACAATTTTCTAGACAAATAATACTATTAATAGTCGCGCGCAGGGAGGGGGGCGTGAAATTTTGTCTTCTTCCTAGGGGAGGCGTCACTGAAAATAATTGAGAAGCACTGGTTTAACCTATACTGTGGAACATTCTAGACAAAACTATATCATTTCCATGGAGACAAGCAGGTTGGCGGACCCTCCACTAGAAAGCTAGCACTGTCTGCTAGCCTTGATCAACTGCATTTGTCATCATGACGTCACTCCTTCAGCCCACTTCTTTATACAGTCTATGCCACCCATAAGTCAGAAAGAGAAGTTTTGGGCCACGTTGTATCAGGCGACCTCCTTTCTCAGAACTGCAAGCAAGCAAGATGTCGTCTAACCTAACTCACGCTGTGTATTCTTTTCTTTTCATTACCATTTCTGATAATATCTATTCAATGCCCAGAAGGTAGACTCATTTGCCTGGGTTGGGCTGCAGCTTCAGCAAGTTTTTAGTTGAGGGGTTAAAAAGGTAGGATTCCAGGATGTTTTAACAGGAACTACATAGGTGAACTGAGGATCAAAACTCTACACCCTCCAGGTACAGAATGCTCGCCCCTACCAACTTACCCTACAATATATATCTTCTTTTTCCAGGTACGAAAGGCACTGCATGAGACTTGGAGGTCCCCCTAGTGTGGAAACCTCTGGGCGCACAGTTCTCAGGCTCATGGAGTGGCTCATTTTGCTTTAATTACAGTAAGTACAATGGACCCCCCAGGCTTGTTTAAACAGATCAACCAGCAGAAGAAAGAAGAAAATGCTAATTAGCGGCGTAATGTTGCTGACCACGCAGGTTCTCCCCACACTGCTGAGTTTTATTGACATAAGAAGGACAATAGGAATCTGTATTCAAATGACGTGCTTTACCGAGTATTTGTAGGGTTCTCCTCCTTTAGAGCACATAATATAAAGATAATGTCAGACTGGTTGGCTAATATTTTGAGTGGGATGAAATGGATGGCTGCATATGTGGACTACACTCCTCAGGGGACTTATGGCTTGTGAGTAATTCTCTAGTAAATATTAAAAATGTATGTTGATGAATATGGCTGGAACATTCCACAGTATGCCATGTGTATCCATCTTGCATTCATTCAAATAAAGTTGTTTTTTGCTCAAAAATACAATGAAATACATGTATTCTTACTGTGAGTGGAGTCCTATCCATACATTATCCTATCCACCTATCCATAGATCTGGCGTGTAACTTAGCTTGGTGGCGTCAAATGCTTGATTTATGGAAATGGCCAAGTCTAATACTGTATTGTGGCACATTCCAGGCAAAGCAATAACATCTCCAAGGAAACAAATAGAAAAGTTACACAGTGCACCTTTTAAGTAAACATAAAAAGTACTGTACACATGAAAAATACTATTCAAGTGCTTCAGCTACTCTGTACTCGTATAATTTAAAATGTTATTCATTACAATTGCATGCATAGAAGTACAGGTTTAAAAATCTACTCAAATTATTGTATTGTACTGTATTATAATTAGATTTAGATTTATTGTATTAGTAGCGACCTTAAATGTACATCACAAGCCAATATTTTGTTTTGGTCAACCTGCAGACACAGAAGACACAGAAAGCTTTATTTTAACATTTTAATATGAAGAGATAGCTGCACAAGTAAATTTAAATTACATAATTTAGGAAAAGTAATCAAAATTGGTCTAATATATCAGCCCAAAAATATTAGCAGAGCTTAATGGCCATCGGTTTCTCTGTATTCTAATAATATCAGCATCGTCCATGGAGAAACCCATATTAGCCAATTAGATTCTCTAATCAGAATCCTTTATTTATTCATTTTTGGAGGCAGTAGCAATATAGTATTCAGAAATTAGTAGTTTTACTTTATTGTGCCATCACAAAAAAGAAGAAAATCAGTGATTTGTTTTGTTCATAAACCTCCTGATTCTTAACTGTAGTGCAATGCAGAACACTTCTAATGCATTCCATGTTTCCGAGCCAAGATGCTGTGTGTGTGCGTGTGTGTGTGTGTGTGTGTGTGCGTGTGTGTGTGTGAAAGAAAGAGGGGAGCGAGTCAGAATCAGGATCAATACTATTGACCTGTTTACCTTGGTGCCGAGCATACGGGCCTGCTCTGGTTTACCACTTGAAACATTCAAACCAGACTATTAGTAATACTTTAGTCCTTCTCTTTACTGATTGGAAGGCCTGCGCTGGGGCATCCTGGCTAACCGACATAAGGGAAGGGTTGATACGCGCTGGGAGAAGGGGGTTAAAGAACGAGGGGCGAGGAGACCCTGAACCTAATCCTGTCTACTTTAAGCCAGCGGGTTTTTGCCCATGTCTGGACCCTCGCCTCTGGACCTGATGTGGTCACTCAACCCTATCAAGCTGCAGGGCATTGTGGTCCTCCCGCCTCCTCCCCCCTCCCTCCTTACCCCCCACCCTCGGGTGCTTTTGTGTTCCCCCCCCACCTCCTCCCGTTTTTTCCTCATCCTCCCGTGCGCTGCCAGAGCAGAATTTCTTTAAATGCTTAATTTTTCCCCCCTTTGGCTTCCTCTTTGCGAGCGCCCTCTCACTTGTTTGTCCATCGATTTTTCATCCCTCTTCAGCCAATGCCGCCCCCACCCCGCTCCGCCCCTCTCCACCTCCTCTTCTCTCCCTCCTCCTTCCCACCCTCTCCTCTTCTCTCGCATCCTCTGCGCTGTTAATGCAATCTGATTTATTTATTTATTTATTTTAAGCTTGTTGGCCAGGTAATTTGTGGCAGGTAATGACTTTCACTGAATCTAGTTTGCGCTCTTTGAATTCTTTTTACCCTCGACCTTTGCCTCATCGGGGCTCATCTCCCTGCACATCCCCTTTTGTCCCATTTGCTCGCCTGCTTTTCTATTCCACTCTCTCTCCCCTGCTCTGGCTCTGTCTCTTCTCACCGCCCGGTGTCCGTGTATTTTTAATTCCCCCAGATATTGGTGCTGCGGTGTATGGTGGTGGAGGAGTATGTGGGTTTGTGTGTCCCAGTTGAGTGTGTGATTGACAGCTGGCCCTACTCTCTGTGGGAGCCTCTCTGTGCACTTGTACCCAGCACCTCCACCTGACTGCTCCTGTGTCTGCAGCCAGCCCTCTAGTGTCCACCGGGGCACACAACTTCTCACTCCACTTTTGGAAAATGAGAGGCTCACTGTACAGTACTTCCAAAATATTTGACAGGGCTAATTTATTTTTGTATTTAAAGGTGCATTGCATAACATTTCTAGTGGAGTGTCTTCATAGAAACATTGCTTTGTCTAAAATGTTCCACAGTACAGATTAAACCTAAATGTAAATCTAAGTGAGACAGGCAGGTTACAGCACTACACTACATTACAATTCAAATCTGTGGAGAGTCACCCCTATTCACAGAAGAAATGATTGTATTTCTGAGCAATAGAAATACCCATAATAAATAAGCCCTAGATGGAAATGCTTAAAGTCATACCATGGAACATTCCAGGAAAAGCAATGACATCTCCATGGAGACATTTTAAAATGTGGATTGTGTTTTGATGATACAGCTGATGTCTGGATGTCAAATAATATTTGACATCCGTATTAGTTCAATCGATAATCATTATTTAGGTCACATTAGAATCGTAAGAATTGAAACATTCTGACGATTTCAGAAGCAAAATTTTGATCTGGCTGTGTGTCTCATTAACTTCACATTTTTAATACTTTTCAGAAGGTTTGATTTCATAAAGCTGTTCACAGACTAGAACAGTGGTAATCCTTGAGACAATGAGAATAAAATTAATTTTGTCAATCTTGGTTATGATGTCAGTATTTATGAATAATTCTAAAATCATGATGTTCCTTCTCACAGTAATACTGATACTAATGTCTAGCTATAAATAGTACACGTAAACATGTATTTCCTTAATTCCTATTGGGAATGTGCTTACATAGCATGCCCTCAGTCCACTATAAGTCTATGGTGATATTTGTAATAAAACGTTTCCAGTTGTTAATATTCAGTAGTTTTTCCTCTTATAACAGATGCTTGCATGTTGGTGGCTGTAAATGCAGGCTGTTTTGGGTGCAGTGTTAGACTGTGTTACTATGTGAAATCTCAAGAGGCTCTCTCGCCCACATTCCCAGCTCTCTCTCTTGTTCTGTACCTTCCTGTGCCTCTCCTTGTCCGTGGCCTTAGCAGCACTGGCCCATTAGTATTCATGGGGGAAGGTCTTGGGGGGTAAAACGCCTCCTGGCTGTTCCCTGGGCCAGCTGGCACACTGGAGCAGCTCTGGAGCTGGACACTTCCAGAAAGAGCAGCAGGTAGAGCCCGGCCACAGTGGGCTTACAGTAACAGTACCCAGTGCAGTACATTAACTGTAAAGCCTTGATGTGTTTTTATATTGAACATACATTACTGTAGAGTACAGTGTGTACTACCCTCTGCCTTTCCTGAGTGTACACCAACTTATTTAATAAACAAATGCTTTCAGCAGAAAGATGCGTGTACTACTCACATTTCATTATTTGAAGGACAATTTAGCAGCAGAGGGATTAAAATTGCACACTGTGAACAAACATACATCTCACTTCAGTTTGATAATCAAAAAACAATAAAAGTTAAGCACACCAGGTTTTGCTGCCACTTTTTATCAATGCACAAATAAACTACAATTTCTCAGAACTAGGCGTCTCCCACTGAGACCTCCAAACAAAGTGTATTTTTGAATAAAACAGCCATTCCTGAGAAAAATCAGTAGTCATTGTAATAGTAGTAATGAATAGTGCCTGAGTGCGAGGTCCTTCCAGGAGGGGACAGTAGAGAGCGAGAGCTTGGCCCCCACCTCGGCTTTGTCCACTGCAGCACGAGTGGGGACAGAGCTCCTCTGCTGCTCTGAAACTAGAACTGAAAAGGACACACACAGAAAAATTGTGTTTTGCAAAAAATGCAAATTTTCATGTATTAATAATTCAATCCAGTAATTATATATTCTCATTTTCAAACTGAATGGCAACTTAATTAATAGTTTGTTGTAATGACCAGAATGAATTCAGACATGATATGTTTTTTTTTCTTTTCTTCAGGTGCTTTATGGTTGCTGTTTCGTCTCATTGGTTAGTGTTAAACATCCTGAGTATTATTAGTATCATTCTCCTGAGCCTGTTTGATAACACACAATCTAAAAGGATATTGTAAGCGGAAAGAACAAATTGAAAAGGTGGCAACACATCTCCCAACACTGGAGCTGGTGGTGCCCTGTGCTCGGTGTCCTGCTCAGTGCCGAGGTCAGGGCAGAATTCATCTCCTTTAATCATGCAGATGAACGTGACCTTGGGCGGCCTTGGCACCAGTCACATCAGCAGCCCTCTCCGGCCGCGCTTTGCATCTCTGATTGTGTTAAATCATGTTTCCCTATCATCAGCACACACCCAATGGACTGCATCCTGCTCTAAGCACATCCACAAAGGGATAATTGCCAAGACCTTTAAAAGCCTTTCAGAAAGAAACAGGAAAATCAACATAATTCAGATGAAGGGGAATATCTGAGACACAAAGTGAGCGAGGCATTATTGGGCATGGGGAAAAAAAGGCAAAAAGGAGGCCAGAGTTTGCAACGGGTGGGTCCTTGGCGTTATTATGATGATGCGTTTATCCATGCAGAGAGGACCTGCCCACTGGAGGGCCCTAAATGAAGAGGCTGACCTTCAAGCGGCCCTCTCCGTGTTCATTAGCCACTTGGTGCTTATCTACAATAACAGAGCAGAGTGAAGACCAGGCCAAAGTCAATGATGCACTACAGGTGGAACTATGAGACTCTGGGTCATTGGCTTTTACCCCTTTACCCCAGTGGAACCCAACTCCCCCATAGAACTATTCACAACTATAAATGATCATGTTAATGCTGTTAAAGTTTGGGAATTTTGTATTATGTAATGTTGCACTAGAGAAGGCAGTCAAAACTTTACAATCTGGACTGGCAGGCACGCACATTTTGGGTTTTCAGTGAGATTCAAGATTGTTTATTTGTCATATGCAGAGTCAACACAAGGTCAACAATGAAATGCTTAGGATCAGAGGAACCGTTGACTCACTAAGATAGTCAGAAGTACTAATAGCATGCAATAATAGTACATGGTAAAAAAGTGTTGCAAAAGTGCAGGGGAAGAAGTAAACAATATAATAAAAATATGTTATAAAATGTAATAAAAATACAAAGAACAATGTACTAAGGTACAGGTAGAATTAAATAAGTGGGATGTCCATGAGCTCCCATATACACCACTAAAACAAAAACAAAACCCTGCCTATATCTGCCCCTCTTGAGATATTATTTTACTGTAACATTTGTACTGATCTAACATTGTAAGCATGGGAAGATTTTTTTTGGTTTATTAGGATCCCCATTTGCTATTCTTTGATTCCTTATAGTTTTGTTGCACCATATTAGATCTGCCTAACTTGCAAATATGAACCACTTATAAGCATGCTAAAGTTTAGTGTTTATTTACTTATCAAGGATCTTGAATCAGTAATCTTACGAAAGAAAAGATGATCTGGACCAGAATTAGCTCCTGCTAATTTCTATTTGCAGTCTCTGGGCAGCTGTACACATACTAAAATTACACATTACATTACAATTACATTAAAACACTCACTCATCATTAACATTAGTAACATGTCACAATCTCAAATGCATTATGGTTTCTTACAAATATGAAGGATTATGTGCAAGTTTTTACAGTAAATATTACAAAAGTACACATGAACTTGACTGATGTTGCACACTTGATTAAAGGTCCTATTACACAGCATTGAGGCATGTTATAATGCTGTTACCTCCTCAAAAACATGCCTGGGGTAATAACATAACTCCAGGTCTGTTTGTGATGAGGAAACGACATAACATAGAAAACAGTGTAATATGGCCCATATTACACTGTTTTCTGATCTGTCTTATATGTTATGTACTATAATATTTTCTACCATTTCCACCTTTGGATGCAATTTCTCATACTATGTTATGTGTACTTAAAAGAGCTCCCCGTTGAGAATGAGCACATGTAAAACAATTAAGCCTCTGAATAGAACAATAGCAAATGATTACAATCTAAAATGGTATCATTTCACGTTAGATTAAAACTAGCAACGGTGGTATGTGGGGGTGGATGGGGTAAATAGATGAATAAGAGAGAGGGGGAGCGCAGATAGAGAACGTGGTCGATAGTGTCAAAAGCGGATGACAGATCTAAAAGAATGAATATTGATCTGGAGGGCCTTTACTCAGGCGACCTGTGGGAGGTCAGCCTGTGTAATTAGACCAGAGGAGGGAGGGGGAGGGAGGGGCAGGTGTGTGCTTGGACTTGGACCTGAGAGTGGACGGCCTTTTTCTAAACCAATTAACTCAAGTAGACTCAGAGTCACGCCAAAAGAGGAGTACCAAAGAGGCACTATCAGTTGATACTAGTAATTTTGGTTAGCTAGTTCAGTTCCAGATAATAATAAAGGACTTGAAGATGGAAGGGGGTGGTGTGCTGGGTAGTGACTAGGAATGTCCTATATTATACAAGATGGATTCTTGTGAGCTTTAGCCATGTTAGAATGTTGTTAGCTCATCAGAAAGATACCTGGAGTTGTATTTATACATATTTATACATATTACCTGCTACTTATTTATTTAACAACAACTGCCCATTACATGCTACTTATTTATTTAACAACCACTGCCCATCACTGCACTGTACACAGTCATCTGAGTCACTTTATTGTAGTGATATTATATATTATTTGTTACTGTTTGTTCACTGCTCAGAATCAAAGACATTTATTGTGCAATGTTCCTGTGCCTTTTAACCTTAGTGTTGTGTTTTTTTAGTTGATTGTACATACTTATTATTATTATTATTATTTATCTTAATTTTGATGCATGCTCATATTTTCCAACTGTTTCTGAAACTTGCGTTGTGACACCGCAGTTTCCCCATTGTGGGACAAATAAAGGATTATCTAATCTTATCTTATTTGAGTAACTACAAGCTGAGGCTACAAGCTCAAAATGCTCCATTCCACCTTGTGTCAAGAAGCAATAGTTTTCAAGTTAACAGCTACCTTTTTACCTTTTGTTTAGTAGAGATTGGCAATTCCAGGGCTGAAATTATCCATATGATTAAGGTGTATGGAGTTTAAAATGTGCGAATGAAACAAAACACAAGGTTTTTGATGAGGAAACAACATTATAATATATGTATTGGAAAATAGCATAACACTGGCCCTTTAAATTTTAACTTTGTCAGTGTTAAGAAGTTATTATAATATTATTTTCTTCTGTTTTCAGATCTCAGCATTACCTCTGAGACCCTTTCTGCTTTGGTAAGTCTTTTTTTGTATAGTACATAGTGGTGTTCCGTCTATAGCTTGCTGCACACTGATCTGAAGTAATATATGGAGGCTTAGTTAGACATGGATAAGGTGGTGTTTATTGGAGCGCTAGATTTAAGTCCACAACACCCCGGGCTACAGACTACAGACACTGCTCTGACATGATGGCGCTTCCTCTTCATCTGTACATCCTTCCATCCTTCTATCCATTTTGTGTGATTATGTTACAGCCCCAAACACATGAATGCGCTTTTACCCGGCTGGCTCACAGATGGTACAGTTAGGAGAAGTGGTCCATAAGTAGTCAGCTCCACACGCGTTTGCTTGTCTCTCCATCAGGCTGGCTGTAATCCGTGTATCATTGGCTTTATCCACTGCGCGAGTACTACTGATTTAGAGCTTCCCAGCTTTAGTCATATGGCCTGGACACTGCAGAACACAAATAGTGCAGTGTAAGAAAAGTGATCCTGTATTGTATTTTGTTTTTGCGTGTTTAGCAATCTAGTTTGGCTCCCTCTCCAAAGCTCAACATATAGTGGTGTAATCATCCATAAAGTATTAGAATTAGAGTTACTTTATTTTGAACATTTTAAAAATTTAAGAAAGCACTGCATACAGCCTCTATACTTTTGAAATAAATTTAGTTTCAAAAAGGACTAGGATGAAGCATATCTTATTTTAATTCTACCCCTAATTTACAATATTTAATCTATATGGTATTCTTTTGTTTGTTACTTGCAATGTAATGTCAGCCTTCACCATAAAGTTAAATCTTCACCATACAGTTGAGTTAAGTACATTATATTTGCTATTTCATTGCTTTTAAGCCCCAAACATTAACTTTTCACACTCGCCGTTATTGTTTTTAATCTTGTTTGAACTGCTTTATTATGAATGGCAGCAGATGGCAAATGTTTCATCTGCAATTTATTTATTTATTTATTTATTGACCTTTATTTAACCAGGAAATGTCCCATTGAGATTAAGAACCTCTTTTTCAAGGGAGTCCTGGCCAAGAGGCAGCAGCAAACACAAAACACAGTTACATATTTACACAGACAAGACATAAAAGTTTAAAATATTATAAAAGACAAGTGCAGATTGTGGAATTGATATAAAAGTTTAAAAACATTATAAAAGACAAGTGCAGATTGTGGAATTTATATAAAAGTTTAAAAACATTATAGAAAGCAAGTGCAGATTGTGGAATTGGTCTCAAAAGCTCTCAGTTTGGATTTAATTATAAGGCTTTATAGTATTTTATTTTTTTACATTTAGAAAACCAGTATTTTATGATTAACCATAATTATTAATGATATTTCATAAAATTCTACTTCTTTAGATAGCATACTAGCTTACCCTCTAGCTGTCTATACACACTTCTCTGTATATATATTTAGAACTCACACAAAAATAGTGGCGCACACACACACACACACACACACACACACACGCACGCACACACACACACACACACACACACACAGTAGCAGTACAGTTGTCACCGCTGGGGGATGTCTCGTGGTAAGATGAACTTGACTTGAACCTGCTCTAAACATAAATAACATCTCTCTCATCTCAGCCCCTCCGCCTCTCCGTCTACCCTCAGTCGTTCCTTTTCTTTTCTTTTACCCAGTCCCCGCCTGCTCCTTTCTTTTACTTCTATTCATACTTTCATGTGAGAATTGTGCTATTGCAAAGGGTATAAGTACTTATGAAAACAGCTGAGGTCTGGCCTTGATGTAGACTCAAAAAACTCACAAAATATGTACATAAACTGTGTGCCTCTTCGTTTTACCTTTCTGTCACGTTGCATTAGTTTTGTTATTGTGCATATTTACAGTGAAGACAAAATTAGTCTCAAATCACATAATGCTTCAAATGGTTTGATTTGGCTTTTGTTTTTTTGTTACGTGACAAATTGTGATTTGATATGCATGTCTCTGCTAGCTCTGTGTGTTTTTTAAACTTTACTATATAGTTAAGAACTTTCTTAAGTTAACTTTGACATAAAATTCTGAATTTTGATTCCACACAAACCATTTTTAACTGTAGGGTTGTCAAAAGTATCGAAAATTGGATACTAATCGATACTACTAACTATGGAGCAGGTATCGAAACTGAAAAAGTCACATTCACAGGACAGAAATTAATCTTTCCTGAATATCTTTAGAATGATCTTGAGCTGTATCAGAACAAGTACAAGATTGCATACATATAACACCAGGGCTTTATTGTCTAAAATGTTTTTATTTTCTCCTGGAATCTTGTAATGGAATCGAGTATCAAGTTTATTCCTTCAAAATCAAGTACATCAAGACAACCCTAGATACTTGTATGATCTATTGTCGTTTTGATGCCCTATTGTGACTGTAGAAGAAATCACAGTAACAACTCTTTTTTTGTATTTAAAGATCCCATGACATGGTACTTCTTGCTTGCTTTTATATGGCGCCTTAATGGTTCCCTAATACTGTAAATGAATCCTTCTTCAAAATCAACACTCAGTGCATGAGAAAGACCCATGAACACAGTGAGAGTCAAAAATATCTCTCTGAAACACTTTGTTCTGGGCGTTGTTGCTTGAATGTAAATGAGCAGGACAGAGACAGCCCAGTGCAGCGGGTGGGGCGTGGCCAAACTCTCCGCTCTTTCCTCGTTTAGCGGTGCGATGTGCGCTGGCCCCACTTCTGCGTTTAAGCACGGAGGAAGATATTTCAACACATTTCCACAGAAAATAAAATCACTGCTGTTTCAGAGGTTCGGAGGCTCGGATAAAGGACATCCGAGCCTGGAAACACTCTCACGTGCCTCCGGGTAAAATAAAAAAACGCATCTCGCATTGCGTAGCTCGCTCGCGGTCCAAACTCTCTGGGCATGATTTCCAGAGAGTGTGGGTAGACATTTCCCTTGTTCAGAATCTCCCGTTTGAGCTGTCTTTTTTTCAAACGCAGAAAAGGATCGCAAATGCTCAGTTTACACATTTCGCAACTTTTAGCCATGGGGGGGCTAAACAGGGTAGGGGAGCTCACATTAACGTTCAAAAACCTCAGAAAGTGAAAATTTCATGCAGTGGGACCTTTAAGGTGATAATGAACATATAATGAACATATGACTAGTGCTACATGTTTACTACTTTTATGGGTGGATTCTCCAACTACTTTCATCAACCCAAAATCTGTACAGTAGCCCAGTCCCCCATTTCAGTAAGTGAGAATAGGTCCATCAGCATGGGGCCTGAGTTGACTAGCTGGTTGACAAATTTACCTATATGGGAACAATAAAGCTGTACCTAAAATCTAAAAGCCTTTGGTAAATGTTCAAAGCTGGTTTGTTTTGTTACACGGTTCACATTTACACACACACACTCCCCTTACATCACTAGTAACCACCACCTTGCCGCGCTTATAGCTATTTATATCAGAGAATCTAGCGCTCCCCTTTTTAGTCCCCCTTGGTCCGTATTTGTGTCCCCCTGCTAGCACTTCCTGTTAACACATGGGGCGTTTATTGATAGGCCATTCCCATTAACGCTGTTTACCTGTCAGGCCTCGCTGCACTAATGAGCCAGCTTTGGGGAGGAAAAATGAGTAGGGATGGTTAACTGCTAATGGATGTTTACAGTCTCCCTGGATACTAGAACGCTGGCCCGCCTTCCACCACCTCTGCCGGTACCACTATCGCAAGCTCGCCAGACCCATCCCACGGCTAATTGGTACTGTGCCGGATAGTCAGCTGGGCCCTATTTGATTATCCTGGGATTAGGGTGGGTGGGAAGGGTTAGCAAAAAGGACGAGAGAGCCAGATGCGAAAGGGGAGAGAACCAGATAAGTAGGTAGAGGATTGGTGTTTGAAAGTGGGGGGAGTGCATAGGATTGCCAGGGCCTAATCGATATTTAGAGAGCTTGGGGTTGAGTGCAGACATTACGGTGGGAGCTGGTTAGATGGGGGTTTAAAGGGGTATGCGCTATAAGGTCGCAACATGAGGCAAACGTCAAAAGGTTCCTCTCAGTCCGCTATTAGTGGTGGTGGTGAAGGGTAATTGAGCCATTAGGACTATAAGTGGTACTAAATGGTACAGGTATGGTAAAGGAACTACTACGTACACTGAAACCGTACGTGAACCCATGTAAATTTTCAATTAGGAGGTTGTAATAGCAGATATACCCTTGAGAAAAGCAATCAGCATTGTTTTAGCATGACAGATGAACGTAAAACATGCTAGCACAGGCTCAGCTAGTCGTAACAGAAAAATGTGGTTTTAGCCATTTTGATCTGGAAACACTTAAGTATTATTACCGTCTGACCCCAGGTATTGATTAGACATGGCGAAAGCATTGTCCGAAAAGATGATCAGCGTTCATTAGGGCCATAACTCTGCTATTCTACATTTGTATTTCTGCTAAAAGGTTTGAAAATGTCAAACATGAAATCCAAAAGGCAGAGGTCGGCATTACTGTCACCTGTCACGTCTGCCCCCATGAACCATAATTAATCCAAAGGCACTCAATCTGTATCTATCTATCTATGTCTATGTGCTATGTCTGTACAATGCACAAAAAATCATTGTGGCACATTACTGAATTTGAACATTTTAGCTTTATTCTGACGTCTGGAAAAAATAAGAGACCACTGCAAAATGATCAGTTATAGGTATGTGTTTGGGGAAAAGGAAAATTTGTTTGAGTCTATAAACTACTGACAACATTTCCCCCCAAATTCCAAATAAAATATAAAACAGACCTCAAACAATGCAAACAAACAAGATCAAATTCATTTTTAAACAACATAATACTAATGTTTACACTTAAGAAGAGTTCAGAAATCAATATTTGGTGCAATAACCCTTATTTTTAATCACAGCTTTCATGCGTCTTGGCATGCTCTCCACAAGTCTTTCACATTGTTCATGGGTGACTTTATTCCACTCCTGGTGCAAGAACTGAAGTAGCTCATCTTTGTGTTTGTGTTGGAATTCAACAGACGCTGGAATGGAATGGCGGTAACACATGTAGAGATGCTGATTTCAGAAAAAATGCAGTGATCTCTTATTTTTTTCCAGACTTGTAGATACTCATACTTTGTCCCATTGTGCAAATACACTACAAAACGTATACACACACATTAATCTTTACTTACACTAATATTGTGGCCATACTATCTTGTAAAAGGCCTGCTTGGTACTTGAATGGGAGACTGTTGGGGATGTTAGGTGTCACGGTGGAGCGCCAGTAGAAAAACTGTTGTTGTGACCCAAGGCAACACTTCACATTGCCTATTAATGTGGTGTGTGAGTGTTAGTGATGTCGGAAGGACAGATGGCACAGATTGGCTGCCTGGCTTCTACCTCAGTCTACCGCAAGGCAGCTGTGGCTACAATTGAATCTTACCACCACCAAGTATGGAGTAAAAAAATAACTCATTGTAAAGCACCTTGCGTATCTTGAAAATTATTATTATTAGCATCAGTACTAGATACTAATTTGACGCGTTGATTCTGAAGAATAAATCATTAGGACACATTTGTATTTTCCTCAAATAGTTTTAGAATGGTCTTGAACTAATTCCAGGTCATAGTAAGAAACTATTTTGTGCTGAAATTGCTTTCCAGGTCTTTTTTTTTTTTGAGCCCTTGGTATCAAATTTGAGTTTGAAATTGTAATATGGTGCTATCTCCAGCGTGAATGTGTAAAAATTAGACTAGCAACCACAATTTTGTCAGGCTGTCCCATAGCAAGTCATAGTGAATAAACAACAAATCAACAAAGAAATACCACTGCATTATGATCATCTATTAGTTAGCACTGCAAGCCTTTGAATGACCATGCATACTAATCCCCACTTAAAGATCCCATGACATGGTACTTCTTGATGCTTTTATATGGCTTCTTAATGGTTCCCTAATACTGTAAATGAATCCTTCTTCAAAATCAACACTCAGTGCATGAGAAACAGAGATAAGATGAGAAAGAGTCATAAATATCTCTCTCAAACTCTTTATTCTGGGCGTTGTTGCTTGAATGCAAATGAGGAGAAAACAGCTGGCCAATAGTAGAGGGTGGGGGCGTGGCCAAACGCTCCGCTCAGAGCTCAGAGCCCACAGCTGATCCATTTCCTTGTTTTTGCACGGGGAGAAGAGATTTGAAGCGTTCCATTGAAAAATAAACACATTTCCACATAAAATAAAATTAAACCACTGCTGTTCAAAGGTCCAGAGGCTCAGATAAAGGACTTCCGAGCCTAGAAACACTCGGACGTGCCTCCAGGCAAATAAAAAAACGCATTTCACATTGCCTAGCGCATTCGCAGTCCAAACTCTCTGGGCGTGATTTACAGAGACGCTGAGTACAGACAGACGGGGGTGGAACTGCATTTGCATTTCTTTTTTCGATCTGACGTCAATAAGGTGCCTTGTTCAAACTCGCCCGTTTGAGCTCCGATTTTTTGTAACGCAGAAAAGGATCGCAAATGCTCAGTTTAGACATTTCACAACTTTTAACCATGGGGGGGGGGGCCTAAACAGGGTAGGGTAGCTCACATTAACGTTCAAAAACCTCAGAAAGTGAAAATTTCATGCCATGGGACCTTTAAAAAAAAAAAAAAAAACTGTTCCCATAACGTTTTTACACATGACCATTTCTAAAACCAAATGACCAACTACGTCCTCAACATTCCACCATACACCTAATTAAAATCCACTGTTATCGAGGTGCAGTTTTTACAACACAATCTTGTAATCCCAAGACCCTTTTAAACCCTTTAATTTCACCTGTTCTGAGCCAAACCAAAGGGTCATCCAGCCTCTCCACCATAACCCTCTTTGCCTAATTTGCTTGTACATTCTATTTCTCACTGGCTTATCAGCTCCCACTAATTAAAACCACATGCAAAGCTAGTAACCGACATGCACAGTCACACACACACACACCCAGAGAAGCATGAGAGAGAGAGAGAATAGAGATAGTTGGAGCTACAATTACCAGGCAGGCCTCTAGTGTCTCATTGGGTGTCTATTAAGAGGGGGGCCTGGCTCATTGTACTGATGGCAGAGTTTAATTACTTCCAGCCGGCGTGTGTTGTAAAACATGCTGATAAATGAGCCAACAGGACAGCACATCATTATTTTTCTATAGTGCCAGACTGCGTACTGGATTATGAGAGCAGGAGAGGGGGGGGCAGGTCCTACCTGCGAGAGCCTGGGAGAGCTCATTGCATACACAAGGGAGGGTATAGAACGCAGCTATGGCATTTGTATGTCTGTGTGTGCGTATGTGTGTGTGTGTGTGCCTGTGGTGAGATCTTAAAATGTTATAGTAGAGAGATTCACATGAGTGGTGTAGTAATGATTGTACAATGAGAAGTGCAAATATCTAGATTGTTAAAGAAAGTACTATGACTTAAAGGGCCCATATTACACTATTTTCTGATCTATGTTATAATTGCTTCCTCATCACAAACACAACTAGAGTTGTGTTTTGTTTCATTCCATTCACACTTGTTTAACACACAAATCCTGCATATTTAGGCTGAGTTCTTCTCTCAAACTGAAAACACGCTGACCCTCGCTGTGATGTCACGTGGTAATACAGGAAGTGCTCCACTGTGTTTTTAAACTCTGGAATTGTCAATCTTGACTAAACAAAAGGTAAAAGGTAGCTGTAAAAAAAACAAAAAAAACAAATCATAATTTATATAATACAGTGGTACCTCACCTTACGAAATTAATTAGTTCCAGAAGTGGTTTCGTAACGTGAATTTTTCGTAAGTTGAGGAGCTATTTCAATGTAAAAAGCCTGATTCCTTCCAAGGCCTCGTTCCAAGTTTTTTTTTTATAGTGTCACATTTTTTTTTATAGTGTAACATTGTGTTCTGCGTCCTGATTGGCTAAGAGACTGTAGACCCTGGACTAAACGTGGACTAAACCAGGTCTAGACCAAGGTCTAAACCTGGACTAAACCAGGACTGGACCAGGTCTAGACCTGGATTAAACCAGGACTAGACCAGGTAGATTAAAGCGCTGCGTGTGGGTCTATTTCTTCGTTTCGTGCTAGCTCTGCTATTAGCAACAGCACTGGTGTACCTCATGAGTCACGGCTGAGGTGAGCAGCGACTGCGTGCGTGGGGGGAAGGGCGGAGTGTGTGTGATAGCGCAGCATGACCCGGCGCGGGGCTGCGAGCACGAGACTTGTGCTCAAACCGTGCCTCCTCTAAACCAGATCTAAACCAGGTCTAAACCAGGATTAAACCACCGCGTGCGGGTCTATTTCCTGGTTTCGTGCTAGCTCTGCCGGTGTACCTCACGAGTCACGGCTGAGGCGAGCAGCGAGGAGGGGAGGGGATGCGCATGAACGAATGCATGCAAAAGGTGGTTTAATCCTGGTTTAGACCTCCCCCTTCCCCCCACGCTTCACTATTAATACATTTTGTTGAAAATCTATGAAAGTTTGAGTGTTTAAACAGAGACAAATGTGAGAAAAGTTTAAATCCAGTCTGAGGAAAGCGTATAATGTGTGTGGCTGAGCGCGCATTATTTGAATTTTTGAGATTTCACGTTTCGTAACTTGAATTTTCTTTCGTATCTAGAGACCAAAATTTAACGTGAAGGCGTTTTGTAACTTGGAATTTTCGTTTGTAGGGTCTTTCGTAAGGTGAGGTACCACTGTAATAATAATAATAATAATAATAATAATAATAATAATAATAATAATAATAATAATAATAATATGTCATTATTATTATTATTATTATTATTGTTATTATTATTATTATTATTATTATTATTATTATTATTATTATTATTATTATTATTATTATTATTATTATTATTATTTTATATGAGTACAATGGGAACTGTATTGTAGTGGGGTGCTGAAACCTGGAATTATGAAATGATATAAAACCTGATAAATTAAGAATGTTCAGCTCTAATCTGACAAAGTACATCAAATCTGGAACACTATTTAAAACATTTTTTATAATGTTTGTTTTCTTTCACTACAATGTCTGTGAAGTCAATGCATTTGTAAGTAGAGTACTTGTTTACCTTTACTTGTACCTAGAATATATACTGTAGTCTAATGTTGTCGAGAAGAAACGCATTATTTGGTTAATGGTTTATATTGTTTATAATAGAAATGTGGCAAAAAGAGTAAATATTTATGAAAATGTAGAGCTCTTATGTTGTAATCTTTCAAAGAGGGGTTTACTTAAGAGTGATATCTCTGCACTTGACTTAGACAAACTTTATTGAGCCACAAGGGAAATTAGCTATACAAGAGGTTGTAGGTAGAAACAGTGCAAAGATTAAATAGTGACTGACATAGTGTCCTTAGTATCCTGTAGGTAATTTCAAATCCTTTCACATTATCTGATACATGAACCTCAACCAATACACATTTTTGTTATTTTTGTTATTATATTTTGATCAACCCATATTTTTATTTATTTAAGAAGGAAACAGTTAAGTGACTCAATGTGCATGTACATTGTAAACAGACTTTTGCATAAGATTTAAATACCAGTTCCACCTATCCCAATAGCAGGCCACCCAAGATGAAACAGTGATGCTCATGGTACCCAGAGTAGTATTACAAACTCTACTTTGTAACATATGTTGATGTATCTTACAAACAAATATACATATTCATAGTCATTAATTTTCTACAATTTCTGTGTGTGTGGGGGGTGGGGGACCCCATCTGATTAATTGTGTTCCTCCTCCTCCATTATTAAATCGCTGAGGCAAAAATCCCCCCATACAATAAATCCCTCTTGGGTCTCGATTAATCAAAGGCACACAAAGCTGTAGGACTTGTGGTGTGCAGGTAGACTTCCAGTGCTAAATCATCTTTATTGCGTGGCAAGCAGCTCCGAGCCTGCGTCAAGGTCCGGTGCCATGGTGCAGTGTATACCTCCATGTGGTCAGGCCGTGGGGTCACGCTCTCAAAGTCATTGATTTGAAAAGTTATCCAGGGCACATGGGTGATAAGGGGGAAGGCCATGCACGCTGGCAAAGCCCAACTAATTACATGAAGTCTGTGGTCCCATTGATAGCTTTGGCCTCATAAGGGAGAGTTACCTGATAATACACCTACCTATAAGTAGTGTTAGTGTGAGTATCCTGTGTGATGTTGATTGACCAAATCTAGGAAAAAAATAAATGAGCATATTTACAGTAAGCAAAGTAATGCATTTATCTGATTTATCGATATATATATAAATATATTACCATAAAATGTGTGCTCTCAAGTAACTTTTCCTAAAACATTTCCTTTTTGGTATGACCACAAAGTACATTGGATTGTTACAACTAAAGGCCCTTGATTCGATTACAGGAACTGTATGAAAGATTTTGATTCAAAATTTCATAAACATGGTCTAACTGTGTCCACAGATATGTGGTTGATTGTTCAAACCAAATATTACTTTTACTATTTTTTCCAATCAAAAAGAGGTGACAGTAGGTCAGTTGGTGGAGTGTTTATCCACTGCTCCAAAGGTTGACGGTTCGAATCCCACTCCCAACATAAACATCAGTGGTTTATGTGCCCACAGATGTCTGTATACATTTGTGAATGAATGTCTGTGTGAATGGGTGAATGATCCCTTGATTTCAAGCGCTTTGAGCAAAAAGCTGAATGAGCCTCACATAAGTCTCTCATTTAGGTTGCCAGCTCTAATGCTGAAATCCAGTTGGTTTAAACCTAAAAGGACTCTCTCTGATCATCCTCAGTGCCTAAACCCCAGGACCTGTAGCCAGTCAGTAATCAGTGCCTGTGCTGCAGTTTGTGCTGTCAATGTACCGAGAATGAGGAAAACATGCATGTTTCCTGTGAAGCAGAAGCAGCAGAATATTCTTGGGCATAGGCAGAATGTTTATTTTTACTAACAGAATGTCTATATGTGAAATTAACATTGCATATTTATATAATCTACTTTTAAATGCACTGTCTGTGTTTGATGTGGACCCTGGGAAGAATAGTTGTTGCTGCATTAATGACTAATGGGGATTCAAAATAAAGGATAAAGAACAATACACTTTTTATTATATAGCCAAATAGACCTCCATTTGACATAGCAGGAGTTTTCACACAATCTGGTTGTGTTCTTTTCCCACGTCTTACTTGTTACATCAGTTGGCATCTCCTCCACTTATATTTGGGTCATACAGTGATAATAGCAGGTTATGTAATTAGATCCCCCGCCTCCTGTTCTCCACTGGCCCATGGAGTCTTCTGCAGGGGAGCGCTTTACACCGAGCAGAGACTCAGAGAACCAGCTTTCCTGAAACCTCAATTAACCTAAATGATTAGCTGTAGCGACGTAGCGCACCTCTCTAGCTTGACATTTTTCAACCAAGCTAATATTAGCATAGCGACTTCATTTGATTCTGTTCTACTTCATCACTGTCCTTTTTACGGGGAGGTCTTTCTTGTCTTATTGACCGAAAATGACAACGTTTGTAGTATAGCAGCCTTGTTATTTCCATTTAGCGCAAAAGTGCTGATGTTAATTTGTTAGCCGATGCATAATGAGGCTTACATTTGATTAATACAGAGTGGGGTGGCATTCCAAGCTACAGGAGGCTACCGTGGTATGTGGTTTACCTTCACCTTATGTTAAATACTAATTGATTCTAATGCATTTTTAATTCCTTACTAATTGGCAATTACACTTGGAAGTTGCTGCTCTGGCAGAACAACCTAGCTTGTTGGGAGCGAATGTGTAACTTAAAAGGGCATAGTCTACGCTAGCATCAACAACTAAATGCCACAGTTGTCTGTTAATGTGTCAACCAAATCAAACATGCACAGTGGTCGAGGGGTGCTAAGTGACAGGTGACCTTGGTGGCTGTGATTGAAGACTGGGTTGGTATTTGAGCCCTCTGATCTTGGAGCGGGAAACCCTGTCGAGTTCTGTCTGGAGATGTACGCTCGGCCAATTAGACGAGAGCTGGCAGTGACACTCAGGCCCGCTCACTTATCAAAACAGTCTTCAAGGGTCTTCATGAATTCAAATGAAATGTGGCTTCAAACGCAGATAGGACAGTCAATAGTATTTGGATCTGGGTCGACATGTATGATGATTGCAGAGGTCGGACAAGGTTTTGCTGTTAATCCAAGACAGATGGAAGATTCTACATTCTTGCTTTGCTATAGTTGTTATATATTCTTCCTGTACCCTTAGTTACCGCAGTCTAGTCAAACTCCTATTGGATATCTCATAAAGAATCCACATACCTGGTTGGGTTTTCTGTGCTGTCTCTGACCCCACACACACACCTGCCCCCCTGCTCCATCTATTACTGAGCCCCACAGTGTTCCATAATGTTCTGAGTAGTCAAGCATATAAATAAAGGTGAAACAAAATGACTGGCTCTGTCTTGACAGAAGTGCTGAACCACAAAGAACACCTTGAAGGGCATGTTAACTGTCAATAGAGTTCTGTGTAGGCCCCTTCAATTAACATAAAACTAAACTGCTCCCCAGTTAGCCGCTAGATCTGCCTGGCACTGTCTCCCCTCACCATTCCACCCCTTCGCTCTTCCAGGCCCCCCGCCCCATGTTGGTTGCCGTCATGCCGTCTAGCCGCCGAAGAGGCAGTAAACAACATCTCGCCATGTACTTGCACAGAGACGGTTACAAACACGCATAATGATATTCTGCACACAAACATGGAGTCCCACATTCACAGCCCAGATATTCAAACACACACTCGCACCGACCTCACAAATTATAGACCCAAAGAGACACACACCAAAACACACGCACTCACAAATTTGAAAAATCCCATTTACTGTGATGCTACGTGACTGAACATGGCTAGCGTGGCGTAGCTTACCCTCTCTCCTAGGCCCATGGTAATGCTGCATGAGATTTGTGATGCAGTGGGGAGATGCATATGGAAGGCCTGTGCTCAGATCTCTCGGTCATGCACCCCATTAGGTCCTGCTGTTGATGCTGTTGCTATCAAAGCTGAAGTAAACTGCTCAGCAGTCGGCCGTATGCCTAAGCACAGAGACTGAGGCAGGCCAGCCAGCACATATACAGCCAGGATTGGCCTATCTGTCTTGTAATTAGGATGTGTGAGTGGGCTTTCGGGAGGTAACTTCCTGCACTCAACAAGATAGAAGTGCTCTAGTGGAAGATAAGCTGTGCTGGAGCTGAGCTGAAATCTGCTTTTACTGTGCACATGGCATCCCATAATATGTGACTTTACACTAATGGTGCACACCCCTTATAGGATTTCAACAACAGTGAAGTATTTCATCATGTAGATTCTTCCAGTGCGCAGAATCAAGACCAATCTGAGGATCGCTTGCCCTGCAGACAAACCAAATGACGAAAACGCCCTGAATGAATGGGCTCAAGGATTCAGCCCTCTGCTCAATAGCCCCTAATGTGTTTGGGTTTTGAGATAACATGGAGTAAATACATTTATTCTTCTACTCATCACAAAAAATCCAATGGCAGCCTTCACATTTGCTTCTCATCACCAGCGATTCCTGGGTAGGCAGTATTTGTATAGCACACAACAGCCCAGCTCTGAAGTAATTGTCTGTGTTTTGCGAGGGGCCACTCATCTTTCATTATCCTGCCAAGATCCATGTGTATTTGTGGAGGTGAAACTAATGCGCTTAGTTGTTGTTTCGCCGCTTCACCATTCTCAAGAGGGACTTAGTTCTGCTGAAGATTTGCTCCTTTTTACGGAGATGTGTGTGTCTCAATAAAGGCAGGATGGCATCAGCTGGCATCACACCAGCATTCAAACCCTTATCTGTGAGAGCTCCTGTTAAAAGTGTTCTATATCGCTGTAGAAGGTTGCCATCTACAGTACCTTGCTTTTTATATTTTCTGTGTTTTTGTGGTATTTGTGAGTCATCAAGCAAAGACACTTGCTTTAGTAAGGTTTCGTCGATGAGATATTTCCTCAAACTGGCCTGGAAGCATTCAAGTATCAGTACTATGGGTTCCTTCTGTTGTGCAGGATTGGTTGTTATTTTTACTTTAATTGTATTTTTTGTACAGCATGTAGAAAAGCCCTATATAAATAAATTGAATATTATTATTTTTTCATCTGTTGATATGAGTCTCATACTTTAATACAATATTATTTTCTCTGAATGCATATGTCATTCCCAGTTTGTTGACAGCTTAAAGGAGAATTAACTTTTTTTTACAATCTGAGCCTTATTTCGGTAATAAAACAAGTTGTTTTACTAACCCATAGCACTTTGATGTCATATGGAGCACTTCCGGAGATGTTTTAGATTAGCGATATCCGTAATGCGAGTTCTCGGGGCATATAATATATGCCCCAAGCATGTAATATATGCCCCGAGCGGTCTCCAAATAACACAAACTTTAGCACATTTCAAATCATAGAAGCTCAATGTCTTAGTCTACACTTTCATTTGAGTCAAAAGTGGCCTGTAATCCAAGATTTATCCATAATTTACAGCTTTGCGTTTCATGTTTGGGTCCTGAGGGCTGAGAGCGAAATAAGCTGTGACTCCGCACATGTGCATCTAGATTCAAGGTTCAAGATTCAAGATTGTTTATTTGCAATATGCAGAATCAACACAAGGTCAACAATGCAATGAAATGCTTAGGATCAGTAGAACCGTTGACTCGCTAAGATAGTCAGAAGTACTAATAACATGCAATAATAGTACATGGTAAAAAAAAAAGTGTTGCAAAAGTGCAGGGGAAGAAGTAAACAATATATTAAACAATATAATAAAATATGTAATAAAATGTAATAAAAAATACAAGGTACAATGTACAAGGTGCAGGTAGGATTAAATCAAAGATCAAATAAGGTGTAAGTATTTCACAGATTGCACATAAATGGTGTGGTGTAGGTGTTGCGTGTGGATTTCGTATTGCACATAGTATGGTATAAATATTGCACATGAATTATTGCACAGGTAACAGTAATTTACAGTGAGGTAGTGACAAACATGATATATTCATACAGAGCAGCAGCAGTAAACATAATTATGCATAATGGAAAGTAGTTTAGTGCAGTATTATTGAGAGTTCAGTATTATTTAGAGTATTACCCAGAGTTCAGTAGTCTGACAGCTTGGGGGTAATAGCTGTCTTTGAGTCTTTTTGTGCGTGCTGGCAGGCTCCTGTATCGTCTACCAGAGGGTAGCAGACGGAAGAGTCCTTGTGCCGGATGAGTATGGTCCTTAGTGATGGTGATGGTCCTTACGCAGACCCCTGCTGTGGTAAATGTCCTGGATGGAGGGGAGACTGCTGCCAGTGATGTCCTCTGCCACTCGCACCACCCTCTGTAGTGCTTTGCGGCTCTGAGCGGTGCAGTTCCCATACCACACTGTGATGCAGCCCGTCAGCAGGCTCTCGATGGTGCACCTGTAGAAGTTTGTGAGGATGCTGGTGTTCATACCAAACTTCCTCAACTTCGTCAGGAAGTAGAGTCTTTGTCGGGCTTTCTTAACCACAGTGTCTGTATGTAGTGTCCAGGACATTTCCTCAGAGATGTGTACCCCAAGGAACTTAAAACACTTGAAACTATGGATAAATCTCAGATTACAGGCCACTTTTGACTCAAATGAAAGCGTAGACTAAGACATTGAGCTTCTATGATTTGAAAAGTGCTAAAGTTTGTGTTATTTGGAGACCGCAAACATGTGCCCCGAGAACTCACATTACGGAGATCAAATCTAAAACATCTCCGGAAGTGCTCCATATGACACCAAAGTGCTATGGGTGAGTAAAACAACTTGTTTTATTACCGAAATAAGGCATAGATTGTAAAAACCGTTAATTCTCCTTTAACTAACTTTTTTTGATGAGCGAGTTAAAATGAAAATACAAGCACAATATTTTCTATGGTTGTTTTACACAACCATAGAAAATGTTTTAAATATTACCGGTATATTCCAGATAGATACATTCCACATACAATATATACATTATCATTTTAGATAATTAGTGAGCCTTGCTGTAGAATGTTGCAAAATAAATTGAAATATAGGTAATTGGTAACAACAGCAAGACATATCGGATATCAGTTGCCTGAAAACATCCATTTCAGGCCATACCATAAGAAATAAGATGTAGATATGATCAAAATGATGAATAGCAACAATACATCTGTCTTAACTATGATCCGAGTGAGAGAGAGATAGTGTTCAGCACAGAGGAAAGCAAGCACAGCCTACTGACAGTGACAAAAAGGCTGCTCATCCTATTGCCACCCCGGCCTGATCCCTTTAGCACGGAGCACTGGTTTTAGGTTTAGACCGGGGCGTGAAATTCTGCTAAGCGTGGTCGGGAGCGCCGGAACATGGAACATGGATGAGCCAGGATTAGGGAGCCCCAAAGCCCTGCCTTCATCCCAGCTTCGTAGGGCGTCTATGATCTGGATAGTGCTCAGTGGGCGACGTGCGGCTGTCAGTGTCCACACAACAGCATCAGGTCCCAGTGGGTGCCCCCATCCACACACCTCTGTCCACCCCATGCAACCTTTATTCCAATCCCCGGCTTTATCAGCACACTTTCTCTCCGTGTGAGACTGTTGTATGTCCACTTGGGATGGGCTAAAGCTCTTGCTATTGTTAGGTGTGGTAGGCTAATGAGGGGTCAGCAGGCCATTCTCAGCCCTAATGGGAGTTAAATATTACACCCATATTAGACTATTTTGTGATCTGTTATGTTCCTTATCAAAAACATACCTGGAGTTGTGTTTTGTTACATTCACACAAACCCAGCATATTTACAGCAAACACAAGGGAAAAAGAAAAGGAAAAAGAAAAAAGAAAAAAAGAAAAAAAATGAAAAAGTCAAAAAAATGAAAAAGAAAAAAAGAGAAAAAAAGAAAAAAATGAAAAAAGAAAAAAAGAGAAAAAAAGTAAAAAGTAAAAAAAAGAAAAAGAAAAAGAAAGAAAGAAAGAAAAAGAAAGAGAAAAAAGAAAAAAGAGATAAAAGAGAAAAAGAAAAAAATGAAAAAATGAAAAAAAGAAAAAAAGAAATAAAGACAAAAAGACAAAAAGAAAAAATGAAAAAAAAAAAAAGAAAGAGAAAAAAGAAAAAAGAGATAAAAGAGAAAAAGAAAAAAAATGAAAAAAGAAAAAAAAATGAAAAAAGAAATAAAGAAAAAAAGACAAAAAGAAAAAATGAAAAAAAAAAGATCAAAAGAAAAAAAAGAAAAAAGAGAAAAATAAAAAATAAATAAAAACGAAAAAGAAAAATGAGTAAAAGAAAAAAGAAAAAGTTAATTTTTCCAACAGAAAAAAACTCTATTCCACCTTGTGATGTAATTTGGTAATACAGAAAGGGCTACACTGTGTTTTGAAACTGCCTACACCTTCACTAGAATGATTTTGGACCATTTCCGCCCTGTCATTTCTCATCTCTACTAAACAACAAAAGGTAAAAGGTAAATCTCCCACTACATGACATCACAAGGTGGAACAGAGCACGTTGAGCTTTGGAGATGTAGACAGGTTAATAATAACAGATTACTCAAACATGTGTGAATGAAACAAAATACAACTCAACAGGTATGTTTTGGATTAGGTAACAGCATTATAATATGTCTTAAAGATCACAAGGATCAATTTATGTTTATTGTAACATGTTGCACGCTAGGTAAAAGTAATCAGAAATAGATTCCAATTAAATTTAATATGTTAGTGGTTATATTATAGGGTTAAGATGAAGGTTTCAATATATAATATAACATATATGAATAGATATGCAATAATTATAAGAGACGGGTATGGATTATAAGTCGAGATATGTCCTCTATATGAATTATCCCAGGAAAAGGCATTGGGGCTCAGCCGGGAAACTTCATCACATGGGTTAGATTATAAGTTAAAAAAAAAATATAAAAAAAAATAGAGATAAATATATAGAATTAAAACATGTAACTTGTAATTTTGTAATGTGATTATCAAACTTACTCAAATTGACAAATTGAAAGAAACAAGTCCTATATTGTTAAGACATTTCTCAGATCACAAGAAGAGATGAGACATGACACTGGGTCCATGAGAAAGAGACAAGATGAGATTTTGACCATTTTGATCAGTACACAATTTTGGCCTTCCTATTTTGAATTTATTTAAAGGAAAATTAATGTTTTTTTTTTTACAATCTGAGCCTTATTTCGGTAATAAAACAAGTTGTTTTACTCACCCATAGCACTTTGGTGTCATATTGAGCACTTCCGGAGATGTTTATATCCGTAACACGAGTTCTCGGGGCATATTATATATGTATAATATATGCCCCGTGCGGTCTCCAAATAACACAAACTTTAGCACTTTTCAAATCATAGAAGCTCAATGTCTTAGTCTACACTTTCGTTTGAGTCAAAAGTGGCTTGTAATCGCTTTGCGTTTCATGTTTGCGTCCCGAGAGCTGAGAGCGAAATAAGCTGTGACTCCGCCATGCACACTGGCCTCCTCATCTACTCGAAACTATGGATAAATCTCGGATTACAGGCCACTTTTGACTCAAATGAAAGTGTAGACTAAGACATTGAGCTTCTATGATTTGAAAAGTGCTAAAGTTTGTGTTATTTGGAGACCGCAAACATGTGCCCCGAGAACTCACATTACGGAGATCGCAAATCTAAAACATCTCTGGAAGTGCTCCATATGACACCAAAGTGCTATGGGTCAGTAAAACAACTTGTTTTATTACCAAAATAAGGCTCAGATTGTAAAAAAAATGTTAATTCTCCTTTAATACTTTGCTTTAATTGTACCAGTACTTTTTGGAACTAAAGAGTCTCAAGAGGTGTAACTTGCCACCACGTAACCCCTTTTTTAAGGCAAATAAACACAGTGGGGAAAAGTCTCACAGGATTCACCATTTTCCTCAGTTTTGTCTTGTGAGACCTTGTCCTATCCCACTATGGTTTTATGTGTGAGAAATTGGTTAAATCTATATCTAGTCAAAAGCTTACAGAACGTTTCACCACAAATAGAACACATTTTACAACTTACTACAACTTACAACTCCATAGAACTGGCTGAGTGTTTGTACATAACACTTTGTAAATTAGACAGGCTCCCTATATGACACCATATGTACATGTCCAGCTTTATGCTCTGCCCTGGACATTAACCTGCGTGTCTGTGTCTGGGCGAGTCGTACTCACAGCTATAGCCGGCGAAAGGGACATGTCAGTGAATATATTGTGGCCCAAGTCTTTGTGAGTCCATCTGTGTACACTGATGACTCTGCACGTCAAGGGCCCATATGCTCCCCTCACCATGCTCTCCTTCTCCTCTCTCGTCTGGCCTGTCCTCAGACCTTCTACACTTGTGCACACTCTTCATCTCAAGTCGATTCTCATTGAGCTCCACTTGAAAGGGAAATGACAGCTAGTTCATAACTTCTAAAGCTGATCAATAAACACCTGCAAAGACTCAACCCATGTCTGAATCAGACCTCAAGTCAACCTTAAGTGTTTGTCAACATGAATCGCCTTTTTTATGATTAGTTGACCTGCTTAGGGAGAGGAGATGATGCTCATTTACGTACATGTTGTCATGAAAGTGAAAGTGAAGAATGCTTGTTGGCATATTTAAAGGGCCCATGTTACTCTATTGTCTGATTATAATGTTTCTCATCACAAACATTCCTGGAGTTGTGTTTTGTTTCATTGTCACTTTTTTTTTTTTTTTTTTTTAACATACAAAGCCCGCATATTTAGTCTAAGTTCTTCTCTCAAACACTATGTTCCACCTTGTGATTTCATGTGGTAATACAGGGTGTGCTCCACTATTTTTTAACTCCATATACCCTCACTAGAATCAGTTGGATAATTTCAGCTTTGCACAAGGTGGAGCAGAGCATTTTGAGCCTTGGAGATGTAGATGCAGGGTTGCTCAAACATGTGTGAATGAAATAAAATACAACTCAGGTATACAACAGGTATATTTTTGATGGCATTCCAACATTCTAACATGGCTTAAAGGAGAATTAACGTTTTTTACAATCTGAGCCTTATTTCGGTAATTAAACAAGTTGTTTTACTCACCCATAGCACTTTGGTGTCATATGGAGCACTTCCAGAGATGTTTTAGATTTGCGATCTCTGTAATGTAAGTTCTTGGGGCACATGTTTGTGGTCTCCAAATAACACAAACTTTAGCACTTTTCAAATCATAGAAGCTCAATATCTTAGTCTACGCTTTTGTTTGAGTCAAAAGTGGCCTGTAATTCAAGATTTAGCCATAGTTTCGAGTAGATGAGAAGGCCAGTGCGCATGTGCAGAGTCACAGCTTATTTCACTTTCAGCTCCCGGGACCCAAACATGAAACGCAAAGCTGTAAATTATGGATAAATCTCGGATTACAGGCCACTTTTGACTCAAACGAAAGTGTAGACTAAGACATTGAGCTTCTATGATTTGAAAAGTGCTAAAGTTTGTGTTATTTGGAGACCGCTCGGGGCATATATTACATGCTCGGGGCATATATTATGTGCCCCGAGAACTCGCGTTACGGATATCGCTAATCTAAAACATCTCTGGAAGTGCTCCATATGACACCAAAGTGCTATGGGTGAGTAAAACAACTTGTTTTATTACCGAAATTAGGCTCAGATTGTAAAAAAAAGTTAATTCTCCTTTAAAGCTCCTTTAAAGAAGAGACTATTTTGAGTAATATAGGGATTTTAAAGTAATGTATTAACTTAATATGTTTTATGATGTGTTTCATAGGCCTGTCAAAATGACACATCTTGAAGCATGAAATATTGCTATAGATCTAGCTAACAAAGAGAAACTGTAAACAAACTGGTGTGTTTCAGTGAAGTTAGCACCTCCCTTCAGACAGATATAAGGCAGTCTCCACAAGCAATCTGAACAGAAATGAAGAAGCTGGTTGGATTATCAGCAAAATGTCTTCACTATTAAAAAACTGTGTCAAGTTGACAGAATTAAATTTTTCTTTTGCTATTGCCATAAACAGTGATAACTATTTTATGCCACTGACTACATAACAATAAAAGGGTTTACTGGGATTATCCTGCTTTATGTGCAATATTCTTAAAATGCGTGAAAAGTCCCTCAGTCGTCCAGGTAGAATCCATGTAGTTTTTCTTAAGATGCGTGAAAAGTCCCTCAGTCGTCCAGGTAGAATCCATGACAAAAAAGAGAATCCTTCTCTGAACAGAAATGGTGGCGTAAGATATAATTTGCATCCCATCTACAATTCCATTATTAAGCCTAGATCAAACAAACAGGGAAACAATAGGGTTAGCCAGGTCAGGGCCAGAGGGGTGAAAAAGCAGGCGTGTAGGGATGAATAGGGATCGTTAAGCTAGACGCCAGAGAAACAAAAGACCGAAACCAATGAGATAGTTCCGGAAAGTAGTTAGCTAGGTAGCTCCTCCCTACAGCAAGATATAAGCAAGTGTCTTACCAGTATTCTTATTAGAGCTGACGAAGCCTCTCGGATGAGCGGCGAAACGTTTTCAACCAAACAAACTTGGTCCAGTTGACAAATTGAACTTCTCCTGTTATCAATATTCTTAAAAGGCATGAGCTTCAATAAATAAATAGCAAAATTAGCCATTAATTAGCCCTCTAATTTATTTATTCAACTTTCTATAGCTCAAATCTCATATTATACAGAAAAACAAAGATCTCCAAGTGATTGCAAAGAAAATGCACACATGATAAATACTGATAGTCAAAAATGTATAGATCCAACTATCATTTATTAAAGGAGAATTAACGTTTTTACAATCTGAGCCTTATTTCGGTAATAAAACAAGTTGTTTTACTCACCTATAGCATTTTGGTGTCATATGGAGCACTTCCAGAGATGTTTTAGATTAGCGATATCCGTAACACGAGTTCTCGGGGCATATAATATATGCCCCAAGCATGTAATATATGCCCCGAGCGGTCTTCAAATAACACAAACTTTAGCACTTTTCAAATCATAGAAGCTCAATATCTTAGTATACACTTTCGTTTGAGTCAGAAGTGGCCTGTAATCCGAGATTTATCCATAATTTACAGCTTTGCGTTGCAAAATAAACTGTGACTCCGCACATGCACACTGGCCTCATCTACTCGAAACTATGGCTAAATCTTGGATTAAAGGCCACTTTTGACTCAAACAAAAGCGTAGACTAAGACATTGAGCTTCTATTATTTGAAAAGTGCTAAAGTTTGTGTTATTTGGAGACCGCAAACATTTGCCCTGAGAACTCACGTTACGGAGATCAAATCTAAAACATCTCTGGAAATCCTCCATATGACACCAAAGTGCTATGGGTGAGTAAAACAACTTGTTTTATTACCGAAATAAGGCTCAGATTGTAAAAAACATGAATTCTCCTTTAATTAATAAGTTGTCATGGGTTAGGCTTAGGGTTAGTGTTGCCCTTGCAAATGTATTAGATTACTGGTCTCCTTATTTCGTATATTCATTTTTTTGCATATCTCAGTATTCTCCCCTTCTGTCTCAGAGGTGTAGTACAGTCAGAAAAAACCTGTAGCCCTTCGCTTACATGTCCAAGGACACAAAGCAAAAATCTTTGAGGGCCCAACCAAGAAAGCGGAGGGCCGCAAACTATAGAGGAGAAGAAAAATGACAGTGTGTGTATGTGGGAGGGAGGCCGACCGGGCGGTGGGGGGTTGATAAATATCTGCTTACTTTTTCACTTAGCAGAAGAAGAAAACCCTCCTCCTTGGCAGAGCTTGAAACAGGAGCTAGACTGTACGTCCAGTTTGGGGCCCGGCAGCTGTGGTTCCAACACTCCCCGGTATGCGCCACTCTCCCTGCCTTCCTCTTTCTGATGCTTTCTGCCTCAACCTCCTGTTCAAAGCAAAGTTGGCTCCTTATTTATGTGCAAATTTGCTCTTAGGCCCTACGAGGGTGGTGCGCATGCTGAATCTCTCCTTTCTGGGCTTTAGCAGATTATCCTGCTGCTCCCTTTGGTCCCCGTCGCCCCGAGCCCAGCTGCCCCGACCTTTTGTCATTGAGACTTTTCTCTTCTCGCCTTGGTGTCTTTCTCTCCTAAAGCAACCCCCCTCCATCTTCCCTCCCTCTCTCTCCCTCCACCCTTCCATCCTCCGTCTTGTACCCCCTCCTCTCCAGCCTGCTTGCTCGCTCCAGGCCTGGGACTATCCCTCTGTCCAGTTGTAGACACCACCGTGAGGCCGTCGTCTCTTCTCTTTCTTCAGTCTGCTCTCTCTCACCCCTTTCCCTCCCTTTCTCTCCTTCTCTCCCCCTTCACATTTGACACTATTTCACTGCTGCCTCTCCCGTCACTCTCCCTTTCTCCCCCTCTTTCTACCCCTTCCTCTGTCCCGGGACTATCCTTCTATCCGGCTGTAGAAACCACCCCCGCGACCGTCATCTCCTCCCCTCCTCCATCTTGTCCCTCTGCGCTCGGTCCCTCTCCTCCGTCCTCTGCCTCTCCGCTCCCTCTCTCAAAGGGCCATTATATCACTCTCTTCATGGACAAAGGACCCAGGGGAGGAGGGGGTGCTGGGGGGCGCTGGTGTGGAGCATGGCTGGTGCGTAGCTGCTGCTCTCTAGTCCCTAATCGATGAAAGTGGCCCACGTGGAGTTCTGAAGGCTAATCGATAGACTTTCTTCACCCCCTCTCTTTTTTCTTTTTTCTTTTTTCTTGACTGTCCGTTTTGTTGCTGACTCTGACAAAACGCCACGGCAGAGCAGAATAAGTGAAGGGGGAGAGGGGTGGGCTATAAAGGGACATCCCCCCAGTCACTGTCTCGGAGGGTTAGGTGACAGAAAGTCCAAGGAATTGAAGTATTGAACATTGTATTACTAAACTGCTCAGACAGTCTCTCTTTAACTATGTAATCTTGTTAGCATAAAGAATTAAGGCAGGCAATGTTACATTTAAGTGTGTTGCTATATGACATAACAAATCCTGATTTCTATTAAAATGTTGACAGTATTCAGAAATGAAACAAATATGAACAATCTTTAAACTGGTATTCTCATCTCATATATAGCATAACATTTAACCTTTACTCTAAATAAACAATTATAATTATGTTCTAATTCTGTGTCACTCATATCTCAATTTGAAACAGCATTTGATGTAAAACCCATAAAACCATCAACTCATAATAAATACATTTTATTAATAAAGTTTATTAATAACGATTCAGGCTTAGTAAGTACTCATTTAAGGGGTTAGAGTCAGGAGCTAGAGTTATGTTATTATGGAAATTTTGATGTTTTACCCTAAATAAATAAATATGTTCTAATACCGTGTCAGTTATAGTCTCAATTTTAAACAGTAAAAAAGCAATTAACTCATAATGAGCAACTGTATTAACAAAGTGTATTAATAATGATTCATGCTTAGTTAGTACTTATTTAAGGGGCTAGTTAGGAGCGATGGACATTATTGATATTGCAATGACTAAATCTGAATCATTCTAATAAACGTGCTCATTATGAACTAGGCCTTTTAAGGCAATACAAGAATTACATTTTCGAACATGTTTGTACAGTTCCAAACTACGGGCTTAGCAGTTTTTAATGCCGAATACATAGGTAACAGTACGAAAAAATTGCATTCTTTGTTATTTGATATTTTTGTCCATTTAAATTGTGAAAAAAATAATAATAAATTAATAAATTATTTGCAGATTTGTGCAAACTAGATTTTTTTCCCTTTTTAGAACATTATTGACTTGACTTTATTAAGGCTATTAAAAGTGTAGTTATTATCAATTATATCAAGACTTGCTTTGTTCCAGTAAATCAAATAATTACGTGATCTGCCTATGGTCATGAAACTGAACACACCATATGTTTGTGTGCGTTGTCTCATGTCCAGCAGCTTACAAAATGGCAATCTGATGAAACTGGAGGATAAAACCAGCCGAATGACCCACATGTAGACCTCAACTGGATCACTCCTCCTGTCTGCTCTTTCTGCCTCTCCCCATTCTTTCTCCTCCTGTCTCATCCCTCTCTCGCCTTATCTCTCCCTCTTTTCCCCCCCTTCCTCCCTCTCGGACGCATTTGGCCCTATTCCACGGCTGCCTCCCCCCCGCTGCGTTAAGGTGCTGAGCAAACACAGAGCTAAGGGTTGCCTCTGTCTCCGCCTCGGCTCTCCGTATGGGTGCTCTGGAGGATTTGGGGAGCTTGGAGCCGATAAGCCACTTCATTGTATTCCTCTCCATCCCTCCTCTCTCTCTCTGTGCTGTTCTCACACTGTCTCGCTCCATCTAAAAGCAGTGTCATCACAGACGGACTACACATCTGTTTAGCATTTACAAGCACACATCAGCTGGCAAACAGGCAGATGCGCAATCAGAGCAGTTTGTGTCATGGTGGATTTTCACTGAGAAACCAGAACTGTTTATGTAATATGAAATAGAATGATAGTATAGTACAAAATAGCCTGTATATTATTAGACTTAGACAAACTTTACTGATCTATAAGGGAAATTATTTGAACACAGTCGCTCACACATCACAATATAATATAATAACAAAGAGCAAAAATATAAATGGTAATAATACATTCAAGCATTAAGTAGCAAAAAGATAAGATAAGATAAGATAATCCTTTTGTCCCACAATGGGGAAATTGCAGTGTCACAGCGCAAGTTTCAGAAACAGAAGGAAAATATGAGCATGCATCAAAATTAAGATAAATAATAATTATAATAAGTATGTACAATCAACTAAAAAACACAACACTGTAAGGTTAAAAGGCACAGGAACGTCGCACAATAAATGTCTTTGAAAAATAACAAGAGACTGGTGTCAATAAGGCATAAATATCTAAATGTAGATTTACAAGTAAAAATAAAATATCGAAATATAGTAATCCAAATATGTCTCAGTTATATAAGGAGAAACAATACAAAGATGTAATAATGATTGACATGACACAGGGTTATCTGTTACATAAGGGTGAGTTGTTGTACAGAACATGGTATAAAGTATGGTATTAATTATTACTATTCAAATTATATTATTATGATTATAATTATTGTAAAAATGAACTGCATGAATTAGGGAAAATATCTAAGCATGATTTTTCTGACAAGCATTGCAATTGAGATTCATGGTTTATGGTTTTAATAGTAAGATTCTGTTCAGAGTTTGAATTTTAAACGCATCCAGTAGAATTGACAAAGAGACAGAAATATGAACTGATACTCTAATACAAGAATCACATTGTAGAACATGTTTGTACACTTCTAAACTACAGGGTTAACAATTTGTATGTTGTTTGTGAAAGAAACAGTGGCACTAAAAAATTGCCGCCGTTGTATACATACATTGACAATTATGATTGGATTGCAATTAATCTTGCAGCCCTGACGTAAAATGAATACACTTTTGGTAGTTCAAACTAGTCTTTTTTTTTTTTTTTTTTCCTTTTTATCATTGACTTCAATAGAGGTCATATGAGGACATTTTATATACTTTACTTCTTAATATAGGCCTACTTTTAGGCAAACGTATGCATAGTTACTGCTAATCAGGCATCAAATCTTCTGATGTAAAAATATCCAAATCCACATAGTACATTTTGTAGAGCTTACTGTACTTGATTTTGTGCGGTCACCATTAATCATTAATAATTTCTCCATATTAGTGACATATTAGTGAATGTGTACTTTGGAACATTGCATATTTAAAGCCCACATTGTTTGCTCTGCTTCTTTTAAGTAATAAACTGTGTACATATATTGTTATACGTACACATGTACATTATTATTAAGGATGTGCAAAAATACTGAATTATCAATATTGTAATACTACATTTTTTGTATTTTTTTTTGTTGGTGTTTTGTTTTTTTTACACTTCACTGTTTTGATTATTAAAATAGATGTACTTGTATTGAATCGTGAGGGACTCTGCGATTCCCAGCTCTCGTTTTTATATTGCAGTATCCCAATATTTCCAGCAGGCCCCTAATTAAATCCTTCTATTTCCATCAGTGATAAACACATACAAATCGCTTCCATCCTCTTCGAGTCCCCTCCCAGTCCCACCTCCTCCCTTCTTTCTCTTCACACACCTGTCTAACTGGATATTGAACAGCTTTTTTCCCCTGCTCCCTGTAACCTTCCCAACAGCAACGTGCCGAGACAATTACGCTCAATTCTTTCTCCAAAATGACAATCCAACTTCCTCTGCACTCCTCACCACCAGTGTTAATCTATGTGGTAATTGCTGCATCTTCACAGTCACTTTATTAGCCTCCTAACAAGCCTTTTTTTTTTCTCTTTTAAAAAAAAAATATAAATAGCAGCCAGTGAAATGCCAATTAACCTTGCAAATGTGCACAAATAACTGTCCAGAGAGTGTATTTTGACAAGAAGTGGTGTAGTAAGGGTTTATTCAGGGATAACTGGAGTCAAAAATGTGTTTTACCATAATAATTACAAGGATGAAAATATATAATTTACCTTTGCTCATTAGTTCATTTGTAAAAAGTTCAAATATGATATGCTTGTAATACATTTTTTAAATTTTTGTGTCGATAGGTTTCAATAAACAAAGTCACATCTTTCTAAAATTTTGTTGTAAATGAGCAGTTCCAAAATAAAAGTGGTACAGTTTAGGATTATTACCGCAAAACAAACAATTTACATCTGGGTCTATTTTAAATTTGGTTATGAAGTGTTTTACAGGGTCAATTTTATGAATTTTAAATCAAATGTCTTAAATTTTCTTATTGAGAAAATATTTGCTGGGCAAGGTCCAGTTTGATTCCAATTAATTTGAGAGACAACAGCATGGGGTTTGGCGATTTTGAAGGATTTGTATATTTTTGTTATTCTTACTTGTTCTAGAGAGACATATTTTCCCACAATGTGTATCACTCAATTTTGGGAGAGAAGATGGGTTGTGATGAGAGGAGCTATTGGGTAAATGAAGATAGAATAACCCCAAAAAGACTCATGTTTAGAAGGGGTGAGAGATGATGCCGCCCCAAAGGCAAACTGCTCCCATGGGCCTTTGTTTGTTGTGTCTGCTCCACGCTATTGTTTGGATGCCTATTAACCTCTCTGCCCCCGGTGGCGAGAGCGGGAAAGGACGGCTGGATTCAAATTGACAGACAGGGCCGCCGTGACACAGGAGGTGCGGAGTGGTGTAACAGGGGTTTAGGGGTAGACACATGGAGCCTAAATAAAGAAGCAGGGGCTAAGGGGCATGTGCTGTGTGTTTAGGTGGGAGGGATGGGTGGGTCTGCATGGCCAGAAGGGGGAAGAGTTGGTCACGGCAAGACTAGAAGAATAATCCCGTGTGCAGTAAAATTTTGGGTTGTCTGTGAGTTTTATATAACATAATACCATGACAGCGGATTGGTGGAGGCCATCTCACTTTGAGCCCCATAATTTGCTTAATCTAGAGCAATGACTCCCAGAAAAAGCCCAAATTCTACCATTATGAGAACCAATGCTTTGTTTTTACTTATAATTAGACAGTCTTGCACCATGCATTAAAATAAAGATGATTCAATAACAAATTTTAAAGCATAATATTTTGCTACCGAGATATGCTGAGATAAACAATAATATTGAAACTACTTTATGCCTCTCACACATTATAATGCAGGGTATTCCCAGTAAACCATTTTAAATAGACACTATCATTATCATGTACATTTATAGGTCAATAATTTACCATAGAAGTAACTTATTCAACCCTCTACAACTCAAATCTGACCCACAAACTCCAAACTCTTACAAAGAAACTGTACACATGATATTGAGCCCCAAAATATATTGTCTCAACTTTCATATCCTCCTGAGACCCGGCCCATTATTTTGTGTCCTTTATAGTGGACATTGAGTTAACCAGTCGATCTTTTAAGTGTTTAGAGATAGACTCTAGTTTGTCGCTGCACTATGATAAATAAATAAATACATAAATAAACAAACAAACCAGGTCTCAACTAGGACTAAACCAGGACTAAATCAGAACCAAATCAGGAATAAACCAAGACAAAACAGGACTAAACCATGTCTAAGTCAGGTCTAAACCGCGTCGAAACCATGTCTGAACCAAATTTGAGTCAGGTTTAAACCAGGTCTAAACCATAACTAAAAGAGGTCTAAACCAAGCCTAAACCAGATCTAAACCAGATCTAAACCAGGTCCAAACCACAACTAAAAGAGGTCTAAACCAAGTCTAAACCAGGTCTAAACCAGGTCTAAACCATGACTAAAAGAGGTCTAAATCAGGTCTAAACCAGGCCTAAACCAGATCTAAACCAGGTCTAAACCATGACTAAAAGAGGTCTAAATCAGGTCTAAACCAGATCTAAACTAGATCTAAACCAAGTCTAAACCATGACTAAAAGAGGTCTAAATCAGGTCTAAACCAGATCTAAACCAGGTCTGAAACAAATTTGAATCAGGTTTAAACCAATCCATTACAGAGGACATGTTACAATATTATGAAAGAAAATAAAATTAACAAAATGTGAATGCTAAGGTGTTCATTTACCTCCAAATAGAAAATCACAAAACAATTTAAATACACTTTTTTCTTCGGGTCCCAGGAGGAAATACTGAACGCTAAGTTGATAGTAATTATCGTGACAGGCCTATGTAACCGTTTGCTTTTTTAATCTTACTTCACTGAAATGTAGTTTGACTTGTACAAGCACCACAAACATAATCACCTCCCCATCTTTTCCACTGGACATGTGGTCATCAGGGGTCTTTGCAAGTGAAAGTCCCTCATGAATAAATGCTTTCAGGCCAGTGTGACACCACCTCACATCCCTACGGGCCATATCTCTCCTCTCTTTACATGGGGACACTCCATTTCCTCCGCGCGCTGGATTCCTCTTCTTCTGTGTACGAGCAGTAGCGGATTGGGCGAGCTAACCGCTAACCCCTCCAGGCTCTCACCTGCATGCTACTCAAGAGTGAAACAACAAGCACCACCACACAGCGAGAGGGGGCAGGTGGAGCAGCCAGCCCAGGGAGGATGAACCGCGGGATTTGGAAGTCCTGTGGGTAAAGTGAAATAGCAGGAGATACTTGGAGAAAAGTTGTGTGGATCAGATGGAGCTGTCAAGCGGGGCGCGGAGATGAGAGAGCATGCAGGGTGAGGGGTGAGTTTGAAGATGGGAGTCAGGCAGGGGAGCGGAGACAGGGAGAGCTTAGAGCCAGGATCAGGGCTGTTTTACAGGAAACTGTCAAAGGTAGAGGAGAAAGAGTGCGACCGGAGAGTCAATGAGGTGAAGAAATGGAAAAGGTTTTAACGCCAAATAATTCCCACAAAGATTAGAGACTGAAAGTAGGTTAAACTTTTTAAATTTGGTTCGTTTTATTTTGTGTTGAAGCAGATGTGTGATGTTAAAGTCTCGTTTCTGTTCGGGTTGTGGGGCTGGGGTCAGTAGTAAAGTTTGTTTTCCAAAAAGACAGACTTTAAATTATCCTCCTGAGACCCGACTCATTCATTTTTGTCCTTTATAGTGGACGTTGAGTTAAACAGTCTATCTTTTAAGTGTTTTGAGATAGACCAATTGTGGCTGCACTATGATGAAAAAATAAATACATAAATAAATATAATAATAAATAAGTATATAAAAAGTAAATCAAATAAAAAGTAAAAAAAAATAAAAATAAAAATCCATCCATCCATCCATTTTCTTCCGCTTATCCGGGGCCGGGTCGCGGGGGCAACAGTCTAAGCAGGGACAACCAGACTTCCTCCACCCTGGACACTTCCTCCAGCTCCTCCGGGAGGACCCCAAGGCGTTCCCAGGCCAGCCGGGAGACATAGTCCCTCCAGCGGGTCCTGGGTCTTCCCCGGGGCCTCCTCCCGGTGGGACATGCCCGGAACACCTCCCGAGGGAGGCGACCAGGAGGCATCCGGAACAGATGCCCGAGCCACCTCAGCTGGCTCCTCTCAACGTGGAGAAGCAGCGGCTCTACTCCGAGCTCCTCCCGTGTGACCGAGCTCCTTACCCTATCTCTAAGGGTGCGCCCAGCCACTCTACGGAGGAAACTCATTTCAGCCGCTTGTATCCGCGATCTCGTCCTTTAGGTCATTACCCAGAGCTCATGACCATAGGTGAGGGTAGGAACGTAGACTGACCGGTAAATTGAGAGCTTCGCCTTTTGGCTCAGCTCCCTCTTCACCACAACGGTCCGGTACAAAATGGAGGAGCTCAAGTATAAATAAATAAATAAAGTAAAAAAAATAAAAAATTAAATAAAAAAATAAAATGGAAGTAAAAAGTAAATAGAATAATACATAAATACAAATTAGAAATTAAAAGGGAGTCTAAACATTTTTTGAGGCGACTGTAGAAGCTTGTCAGAAATGTTGGTCATCAAAAAAAAAAAGTTTTTGTTAGGTCGTTAAGTTCACGTGGATTTAACACTATTACAGTCCATTACAGAGGACATGTTGCAACATAAATAAAATAAAAATTAAATTAACAAAATGTAAATGCTAAGGTGTTCATTTACACCCAAATAGAAAATCACAAAAAAAAAAAAAAAAACTTTTTTCTTCAGGTCCCAGGAGGTTAAAAGAAATATTAAGTTCTTGCACTCTGGACAGGTAGGTACAGTTTTATATGTAACTAACAGATCTTACTCAGTTTCTTATTTTTGATTGCAGAATTTACAGCTATACCTTAAAGGTCCTATATTACGTAAAATTGACCATTGTGAACTTTATGGCATGTTAGCATGCTATTACATCATCAAAAACATACTGTACCTGAAGTTGTAGAGATTAGCCATTCTAGCGCTGAAATTATCCAAATAATTCTAGTGAAGGTGTATGGAGTTAAAAAAGCAGTGGGACACTTCATTCAGCCTTAATATGCAGGATTTGTGTTAAACATGTTTGAATGAAAGAAAACACAGGTATGTTTGTGATGAGGAAACAACACGATAACACAGATCTGAAAATATCACTTTAATAGCACTTTAACCACTTTAATCTCTTCAATTATCTCATCTCTCATCTTTCTTTATCCTATAGAGTTTTCATTGTATTTATGTTGCATTCATTTAGTTGTTTTAATTGCTCAAACATACCTTAAAGTACATGCATTCTTGCTGTGAGTATGGTCACCTCTCCACAAACCTATCTTGGTGGCATCACATGTTTGTTTTTTATAGAAATATCCAAGTTTAATACAATATTGTGACACATTCCAGGCAAAGCAATAATTTCTCCATGGAGACAAGCAGTGAGCGGAATCCTCACCAGGTTACATGGTGAACCTTTAAAGGAGAATTAACTTTTTTTTTACAATCTGAGCCTTATTTCGGTAATAAAACAAGTTGTTTTACTCACCCATAGCACTTTGGTGTCATATGGAGCACTTCCGGAGATGTTTTAGATTTGCAATCTCCGTAACGTGAGTTCTCGGGGCACATGTTTGCGGTCTCCAAATAACACAAACTTTAGCACTTTTCAAATCATAGAAGCTCAATGTCTCAATGAAAGTCTACGCTTTCATTTGAGTCAAAAGTGGCCTGTAATCCGAGATTTATCCATAGTTTCGAGCAGATGAGGAGGCCAGTGTGCATGTGCGGAGTCACAGCTTATTTCACTCTCAGCTCCCGGGATGCAAACATGAAACACAAAGCTGTAAATTATGGATAAATCTTGGATTACAGGCCACTTTTGACTCAAACGAAAGTGTAGACTAAGACATTGAGCTTCTATGATTTGAAAAGTGCTAAAGTTTGTGTTATTTGGAGACTGCTCAGGGCATATATTACATGCTCGGGGCATATATTATATGCCCCAAGAACTCGCGTTACGGATATAAACATCTCCGGAAGTGCTCCATATGACACCAAAGTGCTATGGGTGAGAAAAACAACTTGTTTTATTACCGAAATAAGGCTCAGATTGTAAAAAACGTTAATTCTCCTTTAAGGAACTGTTCAATAGAGTAAACTCACATCACTACTGTAGCACCGAGTAACATTTTCAAATCATAAACTTTCCTTGTGTACAAATCGATGGTACACTTGAACATGACATACGAGCAGTGTTTAATGCGTCCTCTTGCGTCGGGGCCTGTCTTGTCCTGGGAGTCTGGGAAACTGCTGTTAAATTACGTAGAAAGAGGGAGGGAGCCCCTGTCAGACCACACTGGGGCCCCATGCAGAGTGCAGTGGATGGACATGGCAGTGGCCCGTCCCCCCCGGAGAGCTGTGTCAGACTTCATGACCATTGTTCAACCACACACACACACACACACACACACACGCACGCACGCACGCACGCACACACACACACACACACACACACACACACACACACACACACAGCTCAGGCTCCAAGACGAGAGGGAGAGTACAGGAAAAGCCAGGGACAAGTGCACTTTGTCTGGTCCTTTGCTTCACTCTGAGGTCCCTGATACTGTCCCCTGCAGTTTGAGAATATTCCAAACCTGATCTACTTCAGCAGAAGTGGGGAGGAACTTAGTAGTGGGGAAAGATTGCCATGAATTTGGTTTTATTGCTTTTTCTGCACCATTTATTGTTACATTGAGTATGATGAATTTGATTTTGAAATGACCAAACCCTTGTTCATTCCATATATTCTAAATTGCAAGTTGGGTACAGTGGTAGATGTAAAGAAAAATACATATTATAGTCTAGAGCTTGAAAAAGACCTCCTATACAGACCCAAATCTTAAACCAAACCCTGTGGAGCACCATTAAAATACTTGTTATATGTCTGTCATACCAAATAGGCATATTTTAAATCTTGAGGTTTCAATCTTTTTAAAGCAATACATTAAGAGGTGTAACTGAAATATTTTTATATTAGATCCTGTGAAGTTCTTGACACTTACTTGAAGATATTTGGGTAAGAAATGTTGCGTTGTGCGCTCTGTTTCTAACTATAGCCTTTTCAGCAACAGTGAAATGATGCATAACCATTCTTAATTTTATTATAGCTCCACTATCTTCTCCCAGCAAACAAAAACACTTTTAGTACAACATCAGGAAATGTGACTTTTTGGTTGGGGGTCCATCACCTGCCTATTTTTATGGATATGTCATTGCTTTACCTGGAATGTTCCACAGTATGACATTAAACATACCAGATCTGACCTGTATCTTGGTCTGGTTTGATCTCTGTGAAGATAGAAAGGTTTAACACTATTCTGTGGAACATTTCAGACAAAGCAATAACATCTCCATGGAGAAAAGCATTTGACGGACCCTCCACCAGAAAAGTTACACAATGTACCTTTAAATATATTCATTCATTTTTATTGATTGATCAATACATCAAGAAAATTGTGAACCTTTATAATTCTGTAATACTTTAACACATCATAAACAGTCCACTGATGTGCGCAGTGACTCCCGCTGTACTACATGAGTAAATACAACAACAAACGTGTTAAGGAAATAACATTATTCTCTTTACTGATCGGTATTGTTCTCATTTAGCTTGCATTGTTAGAGGATTTGGAGCTGCACACAAGTGGAGCTGTTCTTTCAGTAGTTGATGTAAAGCCTGATGCGTTCTGGCAGTCAGCATGTTCTGTGACACTTCAGGGGTTACAAATCGGATTAATAAACGCTTAATTACTTTAAAAGGAAATTCCTCTGACTTTAATTGCATATTAATCAGTGCATATCGTTGCCTTTTAGTCACACTTAATTACCATGCTTTTCCGCCTTTTGGCTTTGCAAGGGTATCGCGCTTAGTGTTTTCTGCACTGCTGAATCACAACCTTTTTGTCTAATAGCTTTTATTGCCCTCGCATTGTGCATTTTAGGCCTTCTAGCCCAGTCTTGTTGGTAAATCTGGATTTATAAAGACACAGTATTATGTTATCCTGATGTTTTCAAGGTTCTAATCATGTTATGTTCTTTCCTTATATATATATACCTGGAATTGTGTCTGTGTTTGAGTGAACCTGCACGATGAGGCTATATGGCTTTCTCGAGAGCTGAGAACAGTATATCGATGCTAGCTGGTTTTGTCAAGAGTTCAAACTCAATTTTGATATTTAGGGTCAATACTAGATAAAAATGTTGACACCTGAATGACTTTTTTTTTTTTTAATTCAACACAAAATAATAGTACAGTGAAGCCTCGTTTATCGCGGGGGTTAGGTTCCAGAAATAGCCCGCAATAAGTGAAATCCGCGAAGTAGGACAATTTTATATTTTACAATTATTATACATGTTTTAAGGCTGTAAACGCTTCACCACACACATTATACACCTTTCTGAGACTGGTATTAACATTTTCTCACATTTTTCTCTTGTTTAAACACTCAAGCTTTTGTAGATTTTCATCAAAATATATTAATAGTGACGCGGGGGGGGGGGACACGTGACACGCGGACACGTGCGCGCGGACACTTGCGCGCGGACACGTGTGTTTGTTTTGGTACCACATATCCATGCCATGTGTGAAAGTCGAGTGGAAAGCGACCTGGATATCATTTTGGGCAAGACTCAAGCCACTGCTAACAGTGCCAAACCGCTAACAGACGCCTCTGAGCACCAGTCCTCACCACAAGACCAGGTAAGACTAACCTGCGCTCACAAGGGTTGGTTGCATTTCACCCCGGCTCCAAAATCAGTCCGCCCCGGAGTTCGGGGCATGGCTATCAATGAGTCGCCAATACTCCACAGCTCTCTAGGACGGGGTCGGGTTCGTCCGCTAGGCGTGACGGGGAAGACCCACTGTCCCCTCTCTGCGCGCGAGTGTCCTCCCCCCGCTGCGGCTCCCTCGAATGCGGCTCTCCCCGCTGCGGCTCCCCCGGCTGCGCGGCGTCCGGGCCAGGCCCGTCCATGTTGATTCTTGGCTCTTCCATGGTCCGGCTCGCACTCAGTCTCTTCCATGGCTCGTGCAAGTAAACAAAGGCCACACCTCCTGTCACCCAGGCGCTCTCGTGAAGGACATCAGAGACTCTGTCCCTACCACCCTGCGTGACCATCCCTGGTCTAGACCTGGTTTAGTCCTGGTTTAGACCTGGTTTAGTCCTGGTTTAGACCTGGTTTAGACCTGGTTTAGACCTGGTTTAGTCCTGGTTTAGACCTGGTTTAGACCTGGTTTAGTCCTGGTTTAGACCTGGTTTAGTCCTGATTTAGACCTGGTTTAGTCCTGGTTTAGACCTGTTTTAGACCTGGTTTAGTCCTGGTCTAGTCTCTTAGCCAATCAGGACGCAGGACACAATGTTACACTGTAAAAAAAGTTACACTATTAAAAAAAATTGGAAAAAATAAATTGGAAAAAAAAAATTGGGAAAAAAAATCCGCGAAACAGTGAATCGCGATAGAGCGAGGGTTCACTGTAGTTGCATTAATGTTACAATGTGGTCTTATATTAGTTCTTGTAAAGCTCAATATTTTTCCAAAACTTTAGAAAAACTAAATCTGGGCACTCCATGTATGATTCTAACTAAGCCCTGATGAAAACCGTGTAGGGCTGAAACATGTTGGCTTTGAACAGTTAAATAAAGGCCTTGTAACTATACTTTTCCTCGTACGACTTTTACTTTTCTGGAGCGTCCACATCAAAGTTCAAAGTCACATTTAGTTAGTCTGATTTTTGACACTCAATGGTACCTTTCTATCTTCATGGAGACCAAACCAGACCAAGTTACAGGTCAGATCTGTGGAGAGGCGATCCCCCTCACAGTCAGAATGTATGTTTTTCTAGGTATTTATTAAACTATAAAATGTATATGTAATTTAATAAATGCAAGATCATGCTGTTTAATATCATACTGAATCTCTTAAATCTTGAATCTTCTGTGGAACATACCAGGCAGAGCAGTGACATATCGATAGAAACAAGCAGGTGACAGACATCAAATCAAGAAAATACACAGTGCACCTTTAAGCTTGAATAACACACACTATGAAAGCTTTAAGTCCTATTCCCATCCATTACCTGTGGCTACTCAAACCGATGGACACTACTTCCGACCTATCCCGTGTAGGAGCTGAGGCATTTGGCTGCAGGGCACTCAATGACCACTCGGACTGGGCTTCGTTGCGTCCAACCTGAATCTCCCCTGACAAGTCGCCTCGGCAACCGCAGACCGTAATTCAAGCTGATTGGCTGACTCTGCTGCGAGGCATGAGTTTAGCCTGTCCAGCTCCGTACATGGCTGTGGCCTAGGGGGATTGTGGGTAAGAGGGGGAGGAGAATGTTATCCTGGTCCAGTTAGCACCTTGTTTACAGAGGAAGAGCCAGTTGATGGGAAACATTCACACATACACTGCAAAAACTTCTTGATTCAAGTAATTTTATGTTGATTTGAAGAAATGCTAATACAATAAAACAAATATCTCGATAATTAAGAACATTGAACTTAATTTGAGTAGACTGGACTTGACAAATAAAATGATCTACCAATGGAACGAGACTTTCTGTACTTAAAATAAGAAAATACATCTTGTTACACAAAAGATAAGAAAAATAGCTAACAAATAAGAAACAAGTCATGTATGAGGTAACTTTGTAAGTTTTCTGGTGGAGTTTGTGTCACCTGCTTGTTTCTATGGATATGTCATTGCTCTGCCTGGAATGTTGCACAGATATTAACCTCCTGAGACCCGGCCCATTCATTTGTGTCTATCTTTTAATTGTTTTGAGACTCTAGCTTGTGGCTGCACTATGATTAATAAATAAATAAATAAATAAATAAATAAATAAATAAATAAATAAATTATACATAAAAATAAATGTAATATGTATATAGATACTCAAATAAATAAAAAAAATAATAATAGTAATACATAATATATAAAATGTAAAAAAAATTATAAATTAAAAGGGAGGCTAAATTAAAAGCTTGTCAGAGATGTTGGTCATCAAAAAAAAAAAAAAAAGTTTTTGTTAGGTTGTTAACTTCACGTGGATTTAACACCAAAATGTCTCCGATGTCCATTACAGAGGACATGTTACAACATTATGAATAAAAACAAAATGAACAAAATGGAAATGCTGAGGTGTTCATTTACCTCCAAATAGAAAATTTAAATAATAATAATAATAATAATTTAGGTACACTTTTTTTCTTCAGGTCCCAGGAGGATATACAGCTCTGCCTTACTTATTATTTATTCAATTACATGTGGTTTTACAACTCAAAAATACTTACAAAAAAGGCATTCTGAGTGGGGTTGTCTCTCCACAGATCTGACCTGTAACGTGGCCTGGTTTGGTTTCCATGAAGATAGAGAGGTTGAATACCAGATTGTGAAACATTCCAAAGCGATAACATCTCCAGGAAGAAAAGCATTTGACGGACCGTCCACCAGAAAAGTTACATGATGCACCTTTAAATGTTCTTAAATTGAGTAGTTTCAACTTACTTAGATTCGTTTTTGCAGTGTTCAAATAAGTGAAAAAAGCAAAGGGAACACTTTTACTTTGCTCTATCAAAATGACCCTGCTCCTTTTGTTGACGTACTCTGCACACTCTGGCTGTTCTTTCCTTCCTTGGTAGTGACACAAAATGCTACAGGCTAAAGCTGGAGCACTGGAGATGCTTAGTCTGATTGTGTCTCTCTGAGTGCCTCTGATGCCCTGCAGGCCAGAAAAACTGGCCTGGGAGTGTTTACATCATACATGACCAGTTTACTCCTTCGCTCCACTGACAGTGTAGTGGCAGAAAACAAAAATACAATGACAGATTGATACTTGACCAAATGCATTCTATATTTATAAAATGTATTATCAAATCCCACTCACTGCTCCACTATGCATTTTAAATAGGCAGATAGGACTGGGTATTATTAAGAAGTTGCTGATACAATATACACAGGTCACGATCTTGATACAGTGTACTTTCGATTCTTTACAATTAAATACAATATTTCAAATTGATTTAAAGGAGAATTAACGTTTTTTTACAATCTGAGCCTTATTTCGGTAATAAAACAAGTTGTTTTACTCACCCATAGCACTTTGGTGTCATATGGAGCACTTCCAGAGATGTTTTAGATTTGCGATCTCCATAATGTGAGTTCTCAGGGCACATGTTTGCGGTCTCCAAATAACACAAACTTTAGCAATTTTCAAATCATAGAAGCTCAATGTCTTAGTCTATGCTTTCGTTTGAGTCAAAAGTGGCCTGTAATCCCAGATTTTGCCATAGTTTCGAGTAGATGAGGACTCCAGTGCGCATGTGCAGAGTCACATCTTATTTCACTCTCAGCTCTCGGGACCCAAACATGAAACGCAAAGCTGTAAATTATGGATAAATCTCGGATTACAGGTCACTTTTGACTCAAAAGAAAGTGTAGACTAAGACATTGAGCTTCTATGATTTGAAAAGTGCTAAAGTTTGTGTTATTTGGAGACCGCTCGGGGCATATATTATATGCCCAGAGAACTGGGGGTGTTACGGATATCGCTAATCTAAAATATCTCCAGAAGTGTAAGTAAGTAAGTAAGTAAGTAAATTTGATTTATATAGCACATTTAAAAACAGTGAGAACTGGCCAAAGTGCTGTACAATGTCAAAAAGCTAAACATAATAATAAATCGGCAGCATAAAAGTGCTCCATATGACACCCAATGGGTGAGTAAAACAACTTGTTTTATTACCAAAATAAGGCTCAGATTGTAAAAAAACATTAATGCTCCTTTAATATGGTTCAGTAAAATAAAAAATAAAGATTTTCAGCCCCTTACTTAATGATCAGACCCATTATTGAAGATTAGAAAAGTGCATTTTGTGTAGTGCAAGTTCTAACTAGAAGAATGCATAAAACTGTTGCATTGGTCATTGCTTTTACGAGATCAACATTTACAGTGTAAAAAGGACATGCAATTTGACTACTAAACTCATTTTAGTATGATACTACATGATACTCATTTTAATAATCAAAACAGTGAATATGTCATATGTATTGCAATTCCTTTCCTCTAAGCAAGCAAAAAACTGTAGTGCTGTCACAAAATAATTTAACAAAATATACAAAAAATACTCTTGATGATATATTGATACAGCAGTTCTCCATATCGATACTGTATAATCAAATTAAATAATGCAATATTTTGATACTTTGATACTTTGCACATCCCTAATTTTAAAATCATTATAAAAACAGTTAGTCATTGGTTTATCTTTTTGAGACCAAAGAAATATATTATGCTCACTACTTCTAAGCTGTACTACACAATATAAATCTATTATGTGTACTCAGCGCTAGTTTGCTCTCCATAGGGCTGGTGTTGAGTCATGCTTTCCTTTTCATCCCCCCACCCCAAACACTCTCACATGCTTATCAGATATAGATATTGCTGTGATTCTAATAATTGTCTGCCATTGATAATATTGTTAAAACCTGTATTATATTATTTATTCATCATGTGAGTATCATATTCTCATCACACCGCCACTGTCCGCTGTATGTGTATGATTAATAAGCAGACCGAGCATGTTTCCCAGCAGGAGAGTGATGAATGTTGTGCCTCCTCCTGCTCTACTGTATCCTCCTCTAGGTGTTCTACCTCTCTCTCCACCCGTACCCCGTTCTCCTACGCCGTAACACCCCGCATTACAGGCCGCACAAATGAGCCATATCCTCTTTTACTCTTTACCGTATCATGCTCCACGCGGGGGGAGAGAGCGAGGTCTGTTGGTGAGTGGTAAGATGTAGAGCGCAGCCGATTATCCCCTAATTAACGTTGATTCCTCCCCCATGGACAATGTCCCATCTCATCAGCGCGCCGCCACGTCTTAATGCTAGGTGCTAACTGCCGCGCTCGCATATGTCAGTCCTCGTTAAGGGAGTACACAGCGCGGTAATGTCCTCCCGTTTAATGGCTTGTAAAAAGATGGTTAACGCTCACTATTTGGCTTCCATGCATTCTTCGCCCTTGCCACAGCGCGAAGATGACAGATACGGTATGATGGAGCACTCTTTGGGGGAACTTAATTGCAGCCTGGGTGTACCTTGGTGTGAGGAGAGAGCTACTGTGCAGGCATTAAGTGATTGGTCCCTTGGCTACATGCGCCACTGTTTTACCAGTCCTAGCCACAATTAGGTTATGACTGTCTTGTTGTCTGGGCTAGCGCATAATCAAGACTCTAGACTCTTTCCACGGTGAAGACTCTATCCACAGCTGGGTATGTGGATCATTTAGGTAGTGATATCTACCAATTTTTATTACAGTAATAACACTGTCTTTGTTTAAATTGTGATTTATTACCTTGACAAGCTTTTCCAAGAGCTGCAGTTGGTCATTATTGATCCATTCACACAACACTGGGACAGAGTTGGAGGTGGTAAAATACAGTATATGTCTCTATCTTCTCTTCACAAATTCTGGGCCCTGGGTACAGATTATCTTTTTGGGCCCACCATGTTGTCAAATGGAAAATGCATTTTATAAGACTTTGTGTGGGGCCTCTCCTTGCGCAGGGCCCTGGGTAAACAGTTCCCTTTAACTCCTCTAGTCCGATGCCCCTGCTGATGACTACCAACACACGCTGCATTCAAAGGCAGGTGTGGGTAAAGTGTGTTGCCAAAGGACACAATTATAAAACAAGTCAATGAGTAAATTATGCATTTGATTTGATATTTAGCTGATTGAGTATAGATTAGCATAAGACTGATATTTGTACTTTTTAGCATATCAGCTATCAGCCTTAAAGGTATAGTGCGTTGTTTTTAAAAAAAAAAAGTTAATCTGTATGGGTTTCCTTCTAAAAGTTACTTGTGTTGACACCAGCTTACCTCTGACACTGTCAGCTGATTCGGCTCGCTTTCTCAAGCCCACGTAGGTAGGTCCGGTAACTTCCCTGGAACATGAAATAAAGCTTGTTTTTCTTCTCAAAACAAAACATTTGTCCGAAAGGTGATATATTTGCGTCCCAAACAGTTGTCAACGAAACATCCAGCAGCGAACTTAGCGATCGCATATTGTGTCTGCCGACTCATATCACTGCGCTCACGTTAGCTGTATTAGCCTTTTAACCTTTAGCGGAAGTGTACGGCAGATGCGGTCCACCGCAAGGGAAAGTTTTGAAGTGAACAGGCTAATAGAGCTAACGTGAGCGCAGTGATATGAGTCGGCAGACACAATACACGATCGCTAAGTTTGTTGCTGGATGTTTCGTTGACAACTGTTTGGGATGCAAATATATCACCTTTCGTTCAAATGTTTTGTTTTGAGAAGAAAAACAAGCTTTATTTCATGTTCCAGAGAAGTTACCGGACCTACCTACGTGGGCTTGAGAAAGCGAGTCGAACCGGGATCAGCTGAGACTTTCAGAGGCAAGCCGGTGTCAACACATGTAACCCATACAGATTAACATAAAAAAATAAAAAATAAAAAAAAATAAAAAAAAACACTATCCCTTTAAATCTACAGCACAGGCCAGTATTTTGTTTTGGTCAATTTGCTGGCTAAAAATACACACAAAGCTTTGTATTAACACTTTAAAATGAAGAGATAACAGCACTAAATGTGGTACACAGTTCTCTTTTAGGCTTGTGATAAAACAGGGGCAGTGGGTGAGTTTGTAGTAAATTTAAATTACATAATTTACATAATCAGCCCTGTATATTGGCCCAAAAATATCAGCAGATCTTATTGGCTACTCTGGATTCTAAACAAATGGTATCGCGACCGGCCATCAAAAATCCCATATTGGTTGATTTCTAGTGTAGATTATAGAAACAAGACAGATTGTGGAATCAAACAGTCGGGGAGTGGACTTATCTCACCCAGCAACTGTTCACTGTGCTGAACTACAAGGTGACAATCGGGACGACCTTCTCGGTTGATTCTGGACAAAACTTGCCTTGCTGGACTAAAAACTGATACATGAAACGACTCTGTCAGAATTCTGATTACCGTATTTTCCGCACTATAAGGCGCACCTAAAAGCCTTCAATTTTTTCAAAAGCCTTATATATGGATCAGTATTGGTTAATCATGACTACCGTAGTCAGCCTCTACTGTAGCTTCTATTATGCACCTTATAATGCAGTGCGCCTTATATATGAAAACAGTTTTAAGATAGGCCATTCACTGAAGGTGCGCCTTATAATCCGATGCGCTTTATAGTGCGGAAAATACGGTATATGAAATTATTAGTGTAGCATAATCCACAGGTGTCCATGAGATCCTATAGAGAAGAGCAGAAAACACTGATCTTTTAAGACAGACTTGTCTTGGAAATTGGAAATTGGAAATGCTAAAAACATTCACTAAGTTTACATGCTGTGTGTGCACTTTTTATCTTATTTTTTCCTTTTAAAGTAGTGGACCAAAACAACGACACAAATTAGCCCATGGTGGAGTGATTATAATTTATTTCTTTGCTTTGTGAGTACACATCTAAACACATGCTCATATTTGCCTGGATCTAATCCTGTGCGCTTGAAAGCCTGTCCTAGCATTATTGGCGTGTGTAGTGGAACTTTTGATTTCTTAAAGAAGAATTAACGTTTTTTTACAATCTGAGCCTTATTTCAGTAATAAAACAAGTTGTTTTACTCACCCATAGCACTTTGGTGTCATATGGAGCACTTCCAGAGATGTTTTAGATTTGTGATCTCCGTAATGTGAGTTCTCGGGGCACATGTTTGTGGTCTCCAAATAACACAAACTTTAGCACTTTTCAAATCATAGAAGCTCAATGTCTTAGTCTACGCTTTCGTTTGAGTCAAAAGTGGCCTGTAATCCAAGATTTATCCATAGTTTTGAGTAGATGAGGAGGCCAGTGCGCATGTGCGGAGTCACATCTTATTTCGCTCTCAGCTCCCGGGACCCAAACATGAAACGCAAAGCTGTAAATTATGGACAAATCTCGGATTACAGGCCACTTTTGACTCAAACGAAAGTGTAGACTGACATTGAGCTTCCATGATTTGAAAAGTGCTAAAGTTTGTGTTATTTGGAGACCGCTCGGGGCATATATTACATGCTCGGGGCATATAATATATATGATCGGGGCATATAATATATATGATCGGGGCATATGCCCCGATCATATATATTATATGCCCCGAGAACTCGCGTTACGGATATCGCTAATCTAAAACATCTCCGGAAGTGCTCCATATGACACCAAAGTGCTATGGGTGAGTAAAACAGCTTGTTTTATTACCGAAATAAGGCTCAGATTGTAAAAAACGTTAATTCTCCTCTAAACCGGCACTATATAACTTTAGTGGGTTGGAGGGTGGGGTGGTTTACAGGTGTTGCTAAAATAATATCTTGAAATCATTAATCTACATTGTTATCATGAGCAGGCTTGCCTCTCCACAAATCTGACCTATGATTTACTTTGCGTGGTGATGCTACCTATTAGCTCTCTAAGAAGATAGATGAGTATTGCCAATGCCACACTGTGGATCATTTCAGGCAAGACAATCACATCTCCATGGAGACAAGTAGGAGGCAGATCCTCCGTCAGAAAAGTTACACAGTTAGTGCACCTTTAAAGGCTCCATATTACACTATTTTCTAATGTGTTTATAATTATGTTTCCTCATCACAAACATTCCTGGAGTTGTGCTTTGTTTCATCCACACGTTTAACCCTTTCCGGGCCCGCGTAGCAAATTTGCAACAGCTAATTGTCACTTAGCTGTTTGCCAGCATTTGCATTGAGTGTTTTTTTTTTTTAAGTGCAAGAGCAGAACTCTGTTGCAGAGTTCTAATTGGACAGTTTACGGGAAACTCACTCGGGGGCTGGTCTATCACACCTCAAACACCTGCACCTGCACATGCACCTGGTACAACGCATCTCACCTGTTCAGTATTGTTATTGTTTAAAGGAAAAGTAACGTTTTTTTACAATTTGAGCCTTATTTCGGTAATAAAACAAGTTGTTTTACTCACCCATATCACTTTGGTGCCATGACATGGTACTTCTTGATGCTTTTATATGGCTCCTTAATGGTTCCCTAATACTGTAAATGAATCCTTCTTCAAAATCAACACTCAGTGCATGAGAAACATGCACTGGACAGGCCTCTCTGAACAGGCCATAATGGGCGTTATTGCATAGCTGTAAACTATGGATAAATCTCAGATTACAGGCCTATAGTAGAGGGTGGGGGCGTGGCCAAACTCTCCGCTCTCGCTCTCAGCTCTCAGCTGATCCATTTCCGTGTTTTTGCACGGGGGGAGAGATTTGAAGCGTTCCATTGAAAAATAAACACATTTCCACAGAAAATAAAATTAAACCACTGCTGTTCAAAGGTCCAGAGGCTCAGATAAAGGACTTCCGAGCCTAGAAACACTCGGACGTGCCTCCAGGCAAATAAAAAAAAGCATTTCGCATTGCCTAGCGCATTCGCAGTCCAAACTCTCTGGGCGTGATTTACAGAGACGCTGAGTACAGACAGACGGGGGTGGAACTGCATTTGCATTTCTTTTTTCGATCTGACGTCAATAAGGCTCAAATTGTTCAAAAACGTTACTTTTGAGCTTTAATTGTTATTATGTCACTGTTCCTGTTTTATTCATATGCTGTTTGATGGCAAAAGTTCAGTTGAGCTCACATTAACGTTCAAAAACCTCAGAAAGTGAAAATTTCATGCCATGGGACGTTGCAAAGATCTGTTTTGACCACTATTGGCCCATCCGGGCCAATGTTGCAAATATGCAACATCCCATAATGCACTGCACATAATGGTCACATAAAAAAAAATCAGGAAAATCACAAATTTCATACCCCAGGGATTATTTTCACCAAATATCAGATTTTTCCTACAGGTATTATTAATTCGGCCTGGAGAGGGTTAACACACAAACAGAGTTCAGAAAACACTCTGTTCCACCTTGTGATGTCATGTGCCCCACTGTGTTTTTAAACTCCATACACCTTCACTTGTATTATTTGGATGTCAGCCATGGAATTATCAATCTCTACTGAACTACTACAGTACTACATGAATGATCACAATGTGGATAAGAACATTTTGAGCTTTGGTGATGTAGACAGACTAATAATAAAGGGTTACACAAACATGCGTGAATGAAACAAACAACATTATAACATGGCTTGAAGCACACAATTTGGTGAAATACAGTATAGAACCTTTAAAGAGAAAGAATACCTGGACAGCCATCCCCTCTGACCTATTAAATGTTTATCTTGTAAACTACACTTCGCCATTCATTAACCAATAACCCAGTCTATTACGGTGCCCTGCCATTACTCCGGCCAGCAGTAAAAGCAAATCACATCACTTCAGTATGCATGCACTCTGTAAGACAACAGCGCAGAACTGCTCTAATGTCAAGAACTGTGTATCTTCTTTTCCCAGTCCTTACCCCTCTCCTACTGCTCCTCTCTCCCCCCTGCCTCCCACCTCTCTCTTGCTCTTTCTCCCAGTCCTTATTGCCTCACCTCTCTCTCTCCACTCTTTCTCCTCTCTCTTTATCTCCTCTCTCTCCCTCTGCCTCCTCTTCTTATTCTCTCTCTCCTCTCTCTCTCCATCTTTGCCTTGGATTATGAAAAAAAGCAAACACGATTATTTTTGATTTCCCGTTTGCTGGAGCAGTACATTTGGCCCACCCCTCTCTCCCCCGACCTTCTTGATTGAGGGCTAATGAAAAAGCTGTCCTGAGCGTCTCTCCCTCCCTGTATCCATTAAGAATAATTAGACGGGAACAATTTTGATGCCTGTAACCTCGGCGAGTGTAGCTAATGGCGTTATAAATTGCTGCTTGTCCTGGGCCCTGCAAGCATTGGCGTGCAGTATTGGTGGTTGGCAGTAGGAACGGTGGAGGTTCGGGGGGTGAGAGAGAGAGAGAGAAAGAAGAGAGAGGAGGGGAGAGGGGGCAGACGCTTAATTCAAAAGCACTCTGTCAACAGCGCTGATTTGTGTGGTTAATGAGAGCGTTTAAAACAACAGGGTGGGCTCATGCATCCTAATGGCCGTGGCAGGAGCGGGTTCGATAAAGAGGCTTGTCCACCATAATTAGCTACGACATACGCCCAGGATTAAGAGACAGGAGGATGAACGCACTCCGGACCCCCGTTAAAAAACAGCTCCCTCGCTCCTCTGGACCGCCGTGTGAGCGTGACAGCCGCGTGTAGCTGTGATCCGTGATTCAGGTCTTACAAATTGACTTGTCTTTTTGTAAGTTAGCGCCAGAGAAGTTCTGTGTATGTGCGAAATAAAGGAGATCAGAGACTCTAAAGGCCAGTGGCTGCAGGGATTCTTGTTTTATCCACACTTTCTCTCTCCTCCAACAACTCCAGACAGTGGTTTATACTCATTTCTGCTACCGTGTTTGCTTAGGCTGGTCTATGGCTATTACCTTGACTGTAGAATAACAAAAGAAACATTTAATAACATATTTTTATTATAGATAGACTAATATATAAGTTGGGCGATATACCAAGCCGATATATTTGGACTTTTTCATGTATTGACTAGCACAGGTTGATATTGTGTTTTGGTCAACCTGCTGCATAAATAATACACACAAAGCTTTATTTGAACACTTTAATAAGAAGAGATAGCTAAAGTGACAGCTCTTTGAAAGGTTTACAGTAAAAAAAAAGACTTGAAGGGAATTTAATTTACATAATTTGGCTAAAATAATCTAAATCAACCCATCATCCCAAAAATATCGCCAGTAAGTTACCTGTGGATGGACTGCATTTTTTTCAAAGTGACCAAACCCTTGTTCGTAGAATCCGCATTGCAACAGTTCAGAAAGTTGGTGAGCGTCATACTGTAACTGCAGAATGTAAAAAGCAATGCTAATCTATTATTAATATCTGCATTGCACCTTTCACAGCATGTTTTAAACATAGCTATATTAAAATCAGTATAACAACCACAATAACAACTAAACTGTTGTTGATGAATGTGCATTTTGACTTATCACTGGTCAAAAGTATGCATGTGTATCAGGCTAAATAGGACCATTTTTCTCCCCATGAAATTTACCTGGCCAGATATCGGCTTTCAAATATTGGTTCAGTTGATATTGATTGATTTAATTAGACTATTTACTGGTCATAGTCATCCAGAAAGTCTCGTCATGTTTAAACTTTTATTTACACAAAGCTGTTCTGTAGTTACTTGAGAGATAACTAACACTTTCATTTTAAGGAAATAAATACTTTTTTTTTCTGCACTGGTATTGTTTCATATTGGGTATTGGGAGATACTTAAAGCCCCAGTGTGTAGGATTCGTGGCGCATAGGTGGATAGTCGCTATTGCACTTTCTGTTTTAGCTACGGCAGACCTCGAGGGACCCGCGCGCCGCGCGGTCCCGTTTTTTTTTTCTTTTTTTCTTTTCTCATGAAAACACACATTCCCGATCATGTACCATGACACTCTACACATCAAATGAAACCTTACAGTCTCCTCTTTTTGACTATGCAATTCATTTCCCTGCAAAACAATCACTCCTCGAGCACATGGGGCTTTTATACGGAAAAGCTCAAAACGAGGTTAGCTTACCTTAGAATGCTTTCCACAGGTCAAACTCTGTATTTCACCATAAACTTGCTCTCAATTTGTCCGTAAGGATCCAGCGAATAATAAAATCCAGTAGAACAATTTAGTCCAAAACATGTTGGATCCATTACGACGTCTGATCCGGCAGCATGCTTGTGTTGTTTACCCAAAACTACGAGCCTTGCCGAAGGCGAAGGCGGAGCCCAAATGTCCTTCTGCGGCTCTTGTATTCAAAATGGCTGCCTCTGCATGGGGAAGATCCCCCTTTTATGTGACTATATCTAAGTCCAACAGAATGCTTTGATTTCATGATGGAAGTGAAAAGGCTTGGAAAACAATGTATTTTTGAATGGGTATCTTCAATTTCAATTAACGGGTAAAAATCTTACACACTGTCCCTTTAAATCTATAGTATCGGAATTGTATCCAGTGCATCTCTATTTTTTCCATACTCTCCTAGTTACTGTTTTTCTATTATTATTACTTATTTTATTATTACTTATTTTATTTTATTCTTGCCTGCATGCACTTTCTTTCTTATTCAAACTGTCTCTGTCTGGAGCTACTGTGGCAAGTAAATTTCTCCTACGTGAGATCAATAAAGTCTTATCTTATCTTATCTTATTTTATCTTAGCTATAAGTAACTACAGCCAAGATAGCTAATGATTTAGTTGCACTGCAGCTGTCAAAAACACATAATCGTAAACCGTAAGCGTTTAAACTTAAGATCTGCATCAATTTCCACCCTCTATCCTTTATTATTGCTGTTGTTTTTTGAACTGTCCTGCAATGTGTCATCCAGAGCACTGTGTGTCTGCGTGTAATGGATGGTCCAGGAGAGAGTGACACAGCACCACTCTAAAAGGCCTTCAGTCCTCTGTAAATGCAGCTTGACAAGATTCATTGAGCTCTGCAGATTGTAAACCGAAAACCATAGTCTTCCAATGCACATAGACACCAGTGTTGGGAAGTACCTGAACACATGTGCCAAAAATATGTATTCTGAATGCTTATTTTGAGTAACTGTATAATGATACTATTTCATGGCAGTACTTCATCATGTCATTTTAGATTTGAACTGCATGGTATTAGTTACAAAAAAGACACCTCTTACACCTAAAATAATGCCCAGCGCAAGCATTAAAAAGATTACAGACCATACATAACCAATCAGTCCGTATGGTATTGTGCTGTGACTATAGAATTAGCACCAAAATTAAAGTGATTATCAGTGCAGGATAGATTATCCTACTCATTACTACAGCAAAACATCCACACATCCTTTATAATTCAGTTAGTTATGAAGCAGAAGAAGAAGAAGAAGAAGAAGAAGAAGAAGAAGAAGAAGAAGAAGAAGAAGAAGAAGAAGAAGATTTAAGTGATTACTGAAACAATTCTTGGCATCAAAGATATGTTGAACCATGTTATAAATGGACTGAATATGGCCTAGGGATGTACTATGTATTTTTTCATTTCATTTATTCATTTCGAGCAGGTCAACAAAAGGAAATAAATACAGGTAACTAATATACAGTCAAATACATTTGTCTTTTCTTTTTGCTCGAAAAGGAGTGGGAAGAAGAAAACTTATTAAATCCCACCCCTGTCTTCCAAAACATAACTTACAGTAAATGATCAATTAGCTTCCTTATCAGTTCAGTTGAAAGAAACACAAAAACAAAACAAAAGGCAAATTCCATTCTTGTACAAAAAAAAAACCCAAAACAAAACTGATACAGAAAGGTGCCATTTGACGATTCATTCAA